>CAUYNB010081593.1:0-152321 GCA_963574225.1 Lagothrix lagotricha
AAGGCAGCAAATCACACTGCCATATGTGTACCTATGCAACAATCTTCCATGTTCTTCACATGTACCCCCAAACCTAAAATGCAATAAAATATATATATATATATATATATATATATATATATATATATATATATAAAGAAATATTAAGATACCTTACCCCTTTTCTGCTTCATACATTTTTCCATTCTACATCTTGAATGTGGTCACTTCCCAGCTGGACCATGAAAATGAGGAGCCATATCATATAGATGGTCAGCAGTGAAATGGATAGTCTGGGTCCCTGAGGACTTCATGAAACAGAGATGGCATACCGACACTCACATTCACATGAGAGAGACATATTCTTCTATTTTGTATTATTTAATTTGTATGTATGTGTTTCCTGTTCCTTATAGTTAAATTCAATTTTAATTAAACAGTATGGATGAAGTTGTACCCAAACATTCCCCTAATCCTGAATAGGTAAATTTATCTTCAGGTTTTGTCCTTCTGCTAGAAAATATGTTGGAGTGACTATCCTCATTTTTATACTAATATCATAGTATTCTAGTGTTCTGCTATTATAATAGTATTCCTAGAAGACATTCCCAGAAGCAGAACTGCTAGGTTAAACAGCATGCAACTTTTAAATTTTAATAGTTCTGCCCTTCAGAAGGTGGTAACAAGTTCCAACAGTACGTGAGATTAACCTATTTCCTACAGGCTTTCTAATACTGCGTACATCTCTTTTTAATTTGCTTTCATTCATATGCCTCTGACAGATAAAAATGCATTCCTTTTGTTGTTTTAAATGTATTTGTCTAACGACTTGTAAAATGTAACACATTTCTTATGTTTATAGATATTTCTTCTCCTTAATCTGTGAAATACCTATTGACCTCTTTGTTCATATATGGAGTTTTTTCTTTTTGAAAGAAAGCTATTAGTTTTTTAATTTTTACTAATGTGAGAAATGTTTATGTTTTTATTTCTTACAATGTTAATTACTTGAATTTGTATTTTTACATCTTTTTTTTTATAGCATCCTGTCAAGCTTAGTTAGAGGAGAATTACAAATGATGTTCTCCTATATTATTTCTGAGTAAACTAAATTTTGTTCACAAACACAGACATAAATATATAATTGTTTTTGGCATAAAGGATAAGACAGTGTTCTAATTCTTTTTGAATGGGTAGACATTTGTTTCATCACAATTTACTGACCACTATATCTTTTCCTACAGATTTTAAATCCTTCCTATAATACATTTCAATATCTAGTAGAGAAAGTTCC
Organism: Lagothrix lagotricha; assembly: GCA_963574225.1. Classification (NCBI taxonomy): domain Eukaryota; kingdom Metazoa; phylum Chordata; class Mammalia; order Primates; family Atelidae; genus Lagothrix; species Lagothrix lagotricha. The sequence continues at coordinate 1,274 of CAUYNB010081593.1, forward strand.
ATCTGCATTTGTGTTTCAATTTTTTCTAGGCTATGCTACAATAATAAAATTTGAATATATTAATTATTTTACATTCTTATTTAAATGTCTTCCTTTTATTAAAAAAATTCACACTAACAAATATTAAAATCTATTGACTTTTACAAGAATGGCAATGAAAACGGAAGCAAATGCTTATGTAATAAGTGGCTGAAGTTGTTTTATATAAAATAGGCATTCTTGGGAGAGCTACCATAAAGGCCTCTTTAAAACAAACATCTAATTCATCATTTAGCCAGAGTCTAGGGCATATTCCTCAGTTTTAAGCCATTGTTAGTTCCCATCATTTGTGGGCATATTTTCTAGATATGCCAAAATATTTGTAAGGGAATCCTTGCAGTTTAAGTCTTGATTGGGCTATGATAGTTCTTGCCAAGTGGGACTATATGTTTAATAAAAAAGCATTTGATCAGAGATTTCCCTCTGTTTTTGCCTCTTTTCTCAGTTTCCAGCTTCACTAACCTTATATAGAGTCTCCACCCAGAACAAGGGTACTGGGTGACTTCTTTGAAGAAAACTGCAGCTTTGCATGAACACTCCAGTTCTGCAGAATATAATAGCCCAATCCTCTAATGCTTCCTTTCACTCAATAGCAGAATAGGTAGTTTTTTCATACAGTATTGAAAAGAGTAAAATATGGGTTTGATTCCTTGTTCTGTTATTTACTAGCTGAGTGAACTTGAAACTATTTGTGACTCCTTTACAATTTTAGTTTACTCATCAACAAAATTGGGATGACAATGCCTACTTTGCCAGGCTATAGAGAGTATTAAATAAAACAAAACCACACATGCCTACTATAGTGCCTGATCTAGATGACACTCTTAACGGATATCACAATTCATATCACTGTTGATTACACATTTTCCCAGTCATATCTCTTATCAGAAATTTGGAAATAGACTCCCAGTATTAGTCTCCAGAAAAAATAAGCTAAACCATTCTATTATTACATAAGTAAAATATACATATGATAAGGTATAAACAAAATTTTGAGCTTTCAGTATCTTTGAGTCAAAATTGTTTAATTTTTAAGAAGGTTTCAAATACTCAAATTTTATACCAATGTAAACATTTTACATTCAGTAATTAGTCACATCAAATAAACTTACTTCTATAACATGCTACTGGTGTTATACCAAATTTTACAGAGAAAAAGTAAAACATATACTTTTTATTTTGTTGGCAGAGAGTAGCTTTGCCAGAAACTTGTATTGATTTGGAAACAGCATGAGATCCTAAATTGAAAAATCTAGCTTCAAATAAAAATGTACAGGTTAGAAAATTTGGAGCAACTGACTCATTTTGAGATTTTAAAAGGTGCTTTTAAATATAGAAAATTTGAAACTTCTAGTTTAATATATGCATGCAAGTGATTACTGAGTTATTCCAATCCCATTGTGCACATTGAATAGATAATATACACTTGAATAGATCATAATACTCTGTGCAAGTTCACCAGAAACTAAATCAAGTGCGAGATAAACAGCTTCCAGCATTTCTTAAAAATAAAGAATATTGGAAAAATACCATAGGAACAAGAAAGGAATGGATAAAACACATTTAGTCCTTAAAGATATAAGTGGAAGCTTTTTTGTGAGTAGTACAAACAACCTGGGTTTCCAGATTTTCACAGAAATAGAAAGAAATTATCCACAAACAAGACAACCTTGAGAGAAAAGCATCAAAGCTTATATTTTTCTTTTAGATACGGCATAATAAAATAATTAGCGTATTACTGAGGAAATGGGATTTTGTTTCTTGTGTTTTATCTTGTACAATTTCCTTAGTTGAACAAAAAGCCTCCAAAAATCTTTTCATTTTAACTACTTACAAAAATTGTAATCACCTATAATTTTTGCCCCATTGTTCTCATAAAGTTAAGTTCAGTTCAAGCTACTTATATAAGCCAAGTCAATATTTTATTGTCCAGCTTTTGCCTATAAAGTCGACCTGTGTAAGTCCCTTTTGTAATGCACATCAGAAGAAAAAACACTATGGCCAAGTCTGTACATTCAATAAGCACACTGTTTAAAAAAACATCTTCATTGTGCTTTGCAAAACCTCAATTGGTATTTAGAGTATTTCTACTTGAAAGAAGAATTACCCTATGAACATGTACTTACTTGATCCTAAAATACTCCCTTGAGTATTCTCTATCCCTCTACCCTTCACATCTTGGTGGAGCCCTTGCCTGGACTATGCAGTGGACATCAAACGGATTTATTGCTATGGATGTTACCTACTCCCTTCTCTTTCCACCCCTACCCCCAAGCCCTCGCCCACCCTACCCACTGCTGCCAGATTTTTTTTTTTTTTGAGATGGAATTTTGCTCTGTTGCCCAGGCTGAAGTGCAGTGGCACCATCTTGGCTCACTGCAAGCTTTGTCTCCTGGTTTCAAGACATGCTCCTGTCTCAGCCTTCTGAATAGCTGGGATTACAGGCACTCTACCAAAATTACCAATTACTCAGCTAATTTTGTATTTTTAATGGAGACTGGGGCTTCACCATGTTGGCCAGGCTGGTCTCAAACTCCTGACCTCTAATAATTCACCCACCTAACCTCCCAAAGTGCTGGGTTTACAGGCATTAGCTACTACACTCAGCCGATCTTCTTGAACCCAGTTCAAATCTCTCATTGCTGTGAAGTCTTAAAACTCCTGATTCCTTTACCTCCCCTGCTAACACACACACCGCCTCAAGGATGGAGTAAAAACTTCTTAGCACAGCACAAAATGTACTTTTAGTCACGTCTCCCATCACTACCTCAGAGACAAGTCTATTCTCAAGCTAATCTGCTTATTCTTCCCCAAACACAACTGGTATTTTCATATCATTGTGTCTTTACCTGTTTCCATTTCCTGGAAGGTCTTTTTAAATTTATGCACATAGCTTTTTCTGTGAGTTTCACAACCTCTAGCATGCAGTATACTGTGCCCTTTCCTATCATCACTAATTGCATTTGCTGATATATCATTGCATTGGTCATACACCATATATGTTTTCATATCAAAACATTTGTTGCATCGCCCTGATGAGATGGTTCCGATGGGACTTCCTATTCTAGTGATGACAAGTTTGGCCATGAGATTTGCTTTACCTAACAAAATGAAACTGGCATGGGCATTTAACATTATGCCAAATCAGAAGATCTGGCATAAGGCAAAGGTACTTTTCTAGTTCTCAATTTCTCTGTCAGTAACATGGGACAAATAAAAAATATATAACTGAAGGGTTAGACATAGTTCTTAGAAATGTTGTGGATGCTTAGTAAATTTTTAAATATTTTGTTGCTTGTAAGAATAATCATTTTCTAAGTTTATTAGAACACAAAAGCATAAGAGCATTATATTCAAAGTTTAAGTACAGTAATAATACTCTGTGATTAACTACTCATTATTTTCAAACCAAATATAGTACTTCTAACAGTTTTTAGTTAGGTGATCTAATCAGCCCTTATAATACAATTGGCAGGATGAATAGTGGACTGAATCTCTAATAAAATAGATTCCATAAAATAGCACAGAAAAGTTGAATTATTGCCTAGCACTGCACTCCAGTGCTCTACATGTGAGGATATATGAGATGGGCCATCCTTGAGAAACAACACAATCTGGTTGGTATTTACCTTTACATTAGTTAGTGACATTGATTAAGTGCCAACCTTTAAATAAGGTTGAAAATGGAGACCAAGCCCAGTTGGTCACCTCTGAAATACACTATTCAAAATAATTTTCAGCTTTAAGCTCTGGTAGCATGTTCACACAATGATATCATGTTCATTCAACATCTTCCACAGAGCATGTATTATCTACTCTTCATAGAGCAAAAGAATAATGAAAAGGAGATAAAAAGCATAGACTTCTTTGGTTCTATAATAGAATTTATCAGCTGAACCAAGGTCATGCTAAGCAAGAACAATCCTTGTCCAGAAAACAATAAAGCCAACTTATAAAAAATGCTCTTGAGTTCCAGCTTACAACAAACTGTAAATCACTACTTATGAAGTATCCAATTTACACTGCTATTCTATATGATGATCATAGTCAATAACAAAATAGTTTGAGAAAACTAATTTAAGTTTTTAGCACTAAGACATGTAATTCCTATTTTTAAATGGAAGAGTCACTAACAGAGTTTTAATATATGTAACTCATTTATAATATGCATATACAGAGTTTTGTTTTGTCATATGATAAATTGAAATTTATTTTATGCCATCAAACGTGTTAGAACTGATGAATCTGGAGTCAAAAAACAGTTTGGGTTAAATTAGCTTTGTTTTCCTCCAAATAAAATGAAAGTGCTTACTGGTTATAACAATAAATTTACTGAAAATCTATTAATCTATACTCCAAATTCAATAAAGCATATTGCAATTACAAAAATATTCCCTCTTTTATTCTTCCTGTATACAGAATCAACAAATACTATTTTATTTGTGTATATTTTTTATCTTCACAGTTCTTTACTAAAAGACTAAGGACAATGATTAATCCAGAAGTGTTTCTATCTTGAAAGGACATGGGTGGAAAAATTAAGAGATCTGAGAATAGTTTAGGAGAAAATGAGATTGTGGTGGTTGCGTCTGTGATAAAAGAACCTTCTTAATGATATTACCCTGAGATTTATTTCAAGAATGCCACTAGAATAGGATTATCCTAGGCAGGATAATATGTATTACATCCTTAACATTCACTCTCTGCCCTCTTGTGGTAGATATTACCAGCTGACTAGGATGGGATTAAGGTTATAAATCAATCAACAATATTGATTGTTGTTGATGTTTCTATCATGGTGATTATTAAAATGAATGTATATCAGTATTAAAATATTTCATTTTCTTTTAGTGATACTTAAATTTTGCAATTTTATTATTCAAACCACCAGCATAAAATTGCTTGGTTGGAAATAAACCAGATCTAATTACAGCCCCCAGATGCAGAAACAGTCTTCCACTTCCAGTAACCCATTCACTGCAATCAGGTGGCTTTGTTGTGCTTATCCAGAAATATAAAGAATTTGAGAAAATCAGTACATTACATAATTGCTGCATTTATCTACATTTATCTGTTGTGTTTTGAACTACTCAATGCTGGACAATTCTGCTTTGAGGCATTGATTTATTTTTCAGACACTGCATTTGTTCAAGCATTAATTGAATGTCTACATTTCTTTGTATACCACACATATAATTAGTAGCACTTTGCCACCCTGCTTTAACAAGGAAGGCCTCATATAAGAGCTTTGTGAAGCTTCTCATGTGATATCATTAGAGGATGGATCAGAACTGTATTATACAATCCTGTCAAAAAACATCTTACTGTTTGTTGATGAGTGAAATGCCACATTGTAGATTAATTTCCCTGATTTACCTCCATCATTTTGGTGGGTATATATTTCTGGGTATGGCTAGGAAGAATGCAAAGAAAATCATACATTTTCTTTTTCTCATGTTCTGTTGCTCTCATCCTCCTTTTGCCTTGTCCCCCCAAACCATGTATGATTCCCTTTGTACGCACAATCCATGCATGAAATGACTCCTCTTTACAAAAGACAGTACAGTCTAAGGGCTGTGAATGTCTGTGGACTTTTCTGCAGCCAGAGGCTAAAGCAGCAGCTTCTCAATGGGGCAAAGAATAACTAATGATGCTTTGAATACATCAAATACAGATACAATTAAAATTAGTTATTAATTTTTACTAATAATAAAGATTTTTAGCTTAAGTCTATGATTTTATTTCTTCTTCTTAGTTCTTATTCCCAATCAAGCACTTTAATGCTAATAGTTGGAATAATACAATTGCAAACAAGAGGATACAGGCATATAGTCAAAGATATAATACAGAGATTTAAAGTGTATGTAAGTACAAATGGAGCGTCTCTATCTCAGAATGGTGGAGTTTAGAAAGCTTCCAAAAGGGTAATATTTGTATTGAAGTGCAGAGACGAGAGACTATTTCATTAATTGTAAAGCCATGTTCAAATTGGCTATCTTGTTTCTATTCACTTGGTTTTAGTCAGGAGAAACCAGGATAGAATAGATTATGCTGTGCTAACAAAGAACTCCAAAATCTCACCTTAAAATAGCAATAATTTCTTTCTCAGCACACACCCATTGTGTGTCTGTTAATCACAGTTACCCAGGTAAATGGAAGGGCCTCCTCTTTTATGATTGCCAATGCCAGGATGAAAGAAATCCACGGAGGCTTCCACTCCAGGAATTGTATGCTCTGGCCTAGAAGCAGCCTAAGAAAGTTCTGTTCAAAACTCTTTGGCCAAAATTACATGATGCCTAGGAAGTACAGTCCTTTCACATGCCTGTCAGTGGGCAGCAGAGTAGGGAGGACACCTAGAGACAGTTGATAAACAACATTAATGACTACCAGACATGCTTTCTCCAAAAGTACCTTCCTATTTTAGAAGACAATTGCTATGGTTTGCTGCACTTATTAGAATCCTTTAGCACATTGTATTTTTCTACATCCTACTCTTTGTTTTCTTCTAATTTCTCTAATTTGCCACTGAGTTCATGTTCTTTCATCAATTCCTTTGTACTTCTATTACTGCCTGCTTTGAAGCAGCTAACATTTTACAGGAGACTATGAGCATATAGGCAAAGATATAATGCACAGATTTAGTGCATAAAAGTAAAAATGAAACATTTCTATTTCAGACTGGTAGAGTTTAAAAAGCTTCCAAAAAGGTAATATTTGTATTGAAGCATGGAAATGAGATTATTTCACTAAGAGTAAAAGCATGCTCAAGGCAAAGAGACATGATTAATGCACAGATATGCTAATTATTTAACATAGCCACCTAAAATTCAAATTCTAAGAAAGGGTCTGATTGATCTATCTTAAGTCATGTGTTCATAACTTGGCTAAAAAGGAGAAGAATGTTGTGATTGACAGAAACATCAATACTACTGTAATTATGAAGGTTGCACACCTGAGGGAGATAGAATGAAGAATAAGAAATAATGCTGGAACAGAAATAAGATGAAATATAGTTTTTGATATAGTAAAGTCATACCAAAATGACTAAGGTCTTGTATGTCACACCAATTACCTGGCTTTAGTTGTCAAATTGATGTAGAACCAAATAAAGAAATTTAAGAATTGAGTGACAAGAGCAAACTGCAGTTTTGAAAAATCTGTCTCCCACAGTATCAGAGCATGGACTCATTAGGACTTGAGGCAGGGACCTCTTAGGGAGCTATTGGTGTAATTTAGTTGAGATATGAGGAGGCCACAATAAAAAACAGCAGTAGAGGTTAAGACAAGGAGAGTAACACTCCCAGATACGTAGAGAACCTATAATAAAGCAGTGTGTAAGGATCAATAGGATGATAGATGTCAGTATAAAGGAGAAATGCAAGCTAACCTAGGTGATCTGCCTTTGGTGGATGCATGGATGGTGGTGCCAGTGAGTATCGGCCAAAGGAAGGGAGAACAGATTTCCATGTGAGGGTGGAGGTGGCAATGAGCTCAGTCCTCATCCAGCGGAGCTCTCTCCACTATCTTTGTGTCCTGAAGGGCAATATTTCAAAAAGCAAAAGCATTTTTTATTGTAAATACCTGACAAACAGACCACCCAGGGTCACATCATTCTTAGGAGTGGGGTCATCACTGTAAATTTAATTTGATTGAATCAGTTTTAAAAAAATGTACAGTTAACATGTACTATAAGATGTAATGTGGTATTTAAAAAAATCTGTTGGAAGCAGCATAAGATCACAAAATTATTGAATAATTATATAAAATTAGTTTATAGATAAAAATCATATTTAAAAAAAATTCATCTAAGCACCTACCATTAAAGGTAGAGTCATGTTTCAACTGCCACAGTATATACAAGAGTACCTTCAGGCTCCTCTAGTTTCAAACATTTTATTTTTCCTCTTAGCTAATTTCCATAAGTTATCATGAATCCCAAGCTACACTGGCTTCCTAGATTTCATAACTAATTTCCACCTTTCTGTTTTACATATTTGGCAACAATACTACAAAACTGCATTTAACTCTGTCTGCTGAGAGTCACTGTATAGCATTTTACATTTTCCTATATGCCATGTCCATACAGCTAATTCTCACAGTCACTGTAAATCCATTTTAAGACACTGCAGGATATTCAGAAATAATCATTTTAACAAATTCAAATATAATTAAACTTTGTTTTGAATATTTTAATTGTGATGATTCAAGCTTACATAGGAAAACATACAAATTGTTTATTCATTTATTCATGCATGCCTCGGTTTAGTAAACATTAAGACCTGTATATGTGCAAGATACTAGAAAATGAAATTATGAATAAGATAAAGCATACATTCTAGTAACAGTAGTATGAGATAAAATGTGAACTGAGTAACAACAATTAGAAATAAATTCTGTTATATTACTTACTCCTCAAAAAGAGCAAATCACTCCAACTGCTTACTGAGAAGCACCATGCATTTAGATTGGTTTCTAGTGTTGGAAAAAGTAAAAGAATGGTAGATGAAATAAAAGAAAAAAAAATAAAAGAATGGTAGAGGAAATGAGAAACTAACCAAGCCTTTGAGGAAATAAATGTAAAATCTGAACAAATGGTTTACATGAAAATGGGTATTGAGTTTTTGTTTTTAAATTAAGCTTAATTTTTAATAACTTTGCACATAAGAGAATGTTTTGAATTGAATTTTAAGATTAAAATGGGAAAATATCAGTTAATCACGTCTCTAAAACTAGTTCTTTATTATTTCACTGTTAGCAATTTTCTTTCTATACAATCCCACTTAATAGATGACAAATACACTTTTGCCAATATTCTACCCAGAAAGTCAAATCAATGTAAATCTCAATAGAGAAAAGTAAAAATACATTCCATCTAGTCTTAATATGGAATACACAAAAGTCTTTAGAGGTCAAGGGAGCTTTGGTTAGATGGGATATAATTTAATCACATCACTCTGTAGAACACAAATCATTTTTCACAAATTTTTACTTTAATGTAATTTCAAATTAATAGAAAAAATTTAAGAATGTAAAGAACTTCCATATACACTTCACTTACATTCACCAATTGTTTAGATGTTGTCTTGTGTTCTCTCTGACAGATATGCAAACATATACAAAGACATATACCTTCCTCTCTAGATGGATGGATGGATGGATACACACATGGACATATATTTTTAAAATTCATTTAGAAAAGTTAGAAATATTGTGCCTGTTAATTCCTAAAAACTTCAATATATATATCTCAAAACTAGACATTTTCTTAACCAGAGTACAATGATCAAAATCAGAATATTTACAACTGATATAATCCATACTCCATATTTGTTTTAAAATTATTCCAATAATGTCCTATACTGTTTTGTTTGGTGGTCAATGATCCACTTCAGATTTATTTGCATGTATTTGTCATGTTTCATTAGTTCTTTAACATGGAACATTTCCCTAGTCTTTGTCTTTCTGGACCTTGGTGTACAATGTTATTATCTTAGTGATTGGCAGCCATGTCATAGAAGGGATGTTGTGTCCCTATTGGTTAATTGTATCAGAAGGTAGAGTCTATGAATTTTTCTGATTATTGATACCTCTCATCACTTGGTTAAAATAGCCTTTACCAGATTTCTGCCCGATATATTATTCTAAATATATAATAAGGTGATTTCCAATGATGAGTTGTTGAAGATTGTTTCTGATTTCCAATTATTTAAGAAGACATTTAAAAAACATTTCCACAAAATCTGCACATGTATGTTTACAGCAGTTTTATTCATAATTACCAAAACTTGGAAGCAAACAAGATGTTCTTCAGTAGCTGAATGGATAAACTGTGGAATATCCAGACAATAAAATACTAGTCAGTGCTAAAAAAGAAATGAGCTATCAAGCCATGAAAAGATAGGGAGGAATCTTAAATACATATTACTAAGAGAAATAAGTCAATCTGTAAAGACTACATACTCTTTAATTTTAACTATATGACATTCTGGAGAAAGCAAAAATATGGAGACAATAAAAGAACAAGGGATTGATAGCGGTAGGGGATTGGAAGATGGAGGAATAGGAAGAGCACAAAGGATGTTTAGGGCAGTGAAAATATTCCCTATGATGCTTTAATTGTGGTTACATCCCATTATACATTTGCCTAAACCCATACGATGGACAACACCAAGAGTAAACTCTAATATAAACTATGAACTTTGGGCAGTTATGATATGACAGCAGAGGTTCATCAATTGTAACAAATGTGCCCCTCTGGTGGGGCATGTTAATGGGGAAGGTTATGTATATGTCAGAGTAGGAGGTACATGGGAAATCATTGCACCTTTCTCTCAATTTTGCTTTGAACCTAAAACTACTATAAAAATACTCATTAAAATATAATCTACTGTTATGACCCCAAAACACATTCTAACAATGAGACAAAGTAGTCAAAATTAGACCACTTTAATATAACTCAATTCAATTAGACAAATATTTATCTGTGGGAAATACTACCAAGTAAAAGACACCTTGAACAAGGTACAATTTAGTAGGGAGCAAATCAGGTTAATGGACATCTATTCTATCTTATATGAGTATCAAGCACCTCAGAAAGTATGAAGACAAATTTTATAGATATTAAAAATGATATATTTAATCAGGTTAAGACAAAATGCAGTCATGAAAAATATGGAGTGTAAGAGGAAAGTGTTTTCTCTTTTTATTTTTCTGTTGCCCATGCTGGAGTGCAGCAACACCAACCTGGCTCACTGCAACCTTGACCTCCTGGGGTCAAGAGATTCTCCTACCTCAGCTTCTTGAGTAGCTGGGATATCAGGCACATGGCATCGTGTCTGGCTGGCTAATTTTTAAAAACTTTTTGTAGAGACAAGATTGCTGCTGTGGCTGTTCTCAAACTCCTGGGCTCAAGCCATCCTCCATTGTCAGCCTTCCAAAAGGTTGGGATTACAGGCATGAGCTACCCACCATGCCTGGCCAGAAATTATTTTCAATATAATAAAACAAAAAAAGCAGGAAAAATAAATGAGTAATTATGTAGAATGTAGATAGATTTTTAAAAGGTCTTGAAAACACTCAGGAAAGAGGCAATCTTGTTTGAGAAGCACGTAAGTTACATATTCAATAGTAAATCTGGAAAGATAAGTTGGGTAGAGAAAGGTAAAGAACTTTGACTAATACAAGTAGAACTCTATACTTTATCAAATAATGGAAAAATCATTGAAAGCATTTGGACATACCAGAACTCTCATAAGTGTTGTAATTAGAAATAGGAATGGGCAGGTGGATGGTGAAAAATGGCAGCTAGGAGGCAGGAAAAATTCCCACTCGGTTGGACAGGGCAGTATGTGGAGACTCACATTGTAAAACTTTGCTCCAAAAACTACTACAGGAACAAGAAAAACTGAGACAATCCACAGGCCCTTTGAAGAAAGCAGATTGCTCCTGCAGACCCCAGGAGACAGCCCCAAAACTGTGAGTCCCAAAAGTGTAAAAGTGTGAAAGGGGGATTGTCCGCCCCCAAACACACACCTGCACTGGAGAACCTGAAGGTCCAGACAACAGGAGAAGAATTTGACCTTAGCTGGAGCTGAGACAAATTTAGAGAGGCAAGAAAAATAAAGGGGTAGAAGCAGCAGCAGGAAGAGCCCTGTGGGCTCTTTCAGTTCCCAGGGAAGCCATTTCTGATTTTGTCTCACAGGGGTTCTTTGAGAGGGCTGCCAGAGGAACTTGGAAAAGACCCCAGAAAGAAGGAAACTTCCACTGAACTTTGTAACAATTTCCACCTAACACGAAGTTTCCTGGACAAAACTCAGGGGAAGGGGGTGAATCCAGAGTACAAACACAGCACAGAAGCCCCACAGCAGGTGGGGAGGCACAAAACCTGAAAACTCTGCTTGCTTTCAAGCTGGTAGCCTGGGGCAAGTTCTCAGCCCTGCTCACCTGCTGCCTGGAAAAAAACTCAGTGCTGTTGTGGAGGGTGGGCACAGTGGGAGTGAGACCAGCCTTTTGGGCTGCATGGGAGCTTGGTGAGGCCTATAACTACCAGCTTTCCCCCACTTCCCTGGTGACCTGCATGACACATAAGAGATAGCCATAATCCCCCTGGGAACATAACTTCATTGGCCTGAGAATCACACCCCTGTCACCACCGAGCAGCAACAGCAAGCCCCACCCAAGGAGACTCTGAGCTCAGACATGCCTAACCCTGCCCCTACCTGATGATCTTTCTCTACCTACCCTGGTAGCCAAAAACAAAGGACATATTCTCCCTTGGGAGCTCTAGGGACCTGCCCACTGATACTACCACAGACGATGTTCTTTTGAAAGTACCACACCTCCTGGCAGGGGACCAGCCAGCACAAAACTAGACCAATAAACAAAATTGTAACTAAGGATAGTCAGAGTCCAATGCACTCCCCTGCCATCTCCACCAGAGTAGGTGCTAGTATTCACAACTAAGAGACCTGAATACAGTTCATGCCACAGGACTCTGTGCATATACCCTCCAGAGCCAGCCTGGAGCCCAGTAGCTCCTCTAGGTGGCTAGATCCAAATGAGAAATAACAATTACTGCAGTTCATCTCTCAAGAAGCCACATAACTAGGAAAAGGGGGAGAGCACAACATCAAGGGAGCACCCCATAGGACAAAAGATTCTAATAGCAGATCTTGAGCCCCAGATCTTCCCTCTGATAAAGACTACCCAAATGAGAAAGATCCAGAAAAACGATGCTAGTAATATGACAACATAAGGTTCCTTTCACCAAAGATCACACTAGCTCAACAGCAATAGATCCAAACCAAGGAGAAATCCTTTATTGCCAGAAAAAGAATTCAAAAGTTTAATTATCAAGTCAATCAAGGGGGCACAAGGAAAAGGAAGTCTAACTTAATGAAATTTTAAAAAGTGATACAAGATATGAAGGAAAACTCTTCAGTGAAATAGCATAAATAAAAGACAACCACAACTACTGGAAAGAAAGGACACAAAGAAATGCAAAATGCACTGGAAAGTCTCAGCAATAGAATCAAATAAGAAGAAAGAATTTCAAAGCTTGAAGACAAGGCTTTCAAATTGACCCAATCCAAAAAAACATAATAGAAAGAATTTTAAAAAATAAACCAAAGCCTCCAAGAAGTTTGGGATTATGTTAAACAACCATTCCTAAGAATAATTGGTGTTCCTGAGGAAGAAAATAAATCTAAAATTTGGAAAACATATATGATGAAATAATTAAGGAAAACTTCCCTGGCCTTGCTAGAGATCCAGACATCCAAATATAATTCAAAGAACCCTGGAAAGTTTGTTACAAAAAGATCATTGCCTAGGCACATAGTCATCAGGTCATCTAAAGACAAAGGAAATAATCTTAGGAACTCTGAGGCAAAAGCCCCAGGTAACCTATAAAGGAATACCATCAAATTAAGTAGCAGATTTCTCAGCAGAAACACTGCAAGCTAGATGGGCTTGGGGCCCTATCTTCAGCCTCCTTAAACAAAACAATTATCAGTCAAGAATTTTGTATCCAGCAAAACTAAGCTTCATAAATGAAGAAAATGTACAGTCTTTTACAGACCAACAAATGGTGATAAAATTTGTCACTACCAAGCTAGCACTACAAGAACTACTAAAACAAGCTCTAAATCTTGAACCAAATCCTCAAAACACACCGAAATAGAACTTCCTTAGAGCATAAATTCACAGGAGACTACAAAGAGAAAAGAGAATAAGCCCATGGGCCTAAATTTAGAAATGTCAAGATGAAGAGGAGCCCATGGAGGTAATTCAGAAGAATCAGTCTCAAAAGGCAGTGAGATTTTCAGAAAGGAACAACATAATATATCTTTAAGAGGAATAGAAAAGAATAAAAACTAAAAAAAAAAAAAAAAAAAAAAAAAAGCTTGGGGATAAAGCAGAGGATGTTGAGTTGGTTGGTAGAGTTATTTTTGTGTGTTTGCGGAGAAAGAAACCAAGACTTCATAGAATCACGTGCATTATCAAGATGTAAGGCAATAGATAGTTAGTGATCATTTTCACCAGAAACATACTAGGTTGCATGGTTCAGAAAAGGCTGTTGTGTATCTCTAGCATTCTCAGTACAGGAGAACTTGAAGTTAAGCAGCATTACGGGCTGTTGATAGAAATATTGGAAAGCTCATACTGATTCATTCTCTGGGACTTCAGAGAAAAGCTGTCAGAATCATTTTGCTCCTAAGGGTTTGCCTTTCTGATTTATTTTTACCGTCCTGATTCCCATAGTCTGCTCATAATTTTCTTTTTTTTTTTTTTTTTGACTGAACATAACTGTTTTAGCTCAGGTTGCTATCTCAGAATACCATAAACTAAGTAGCTTATAAACAATAGAAATTTATTTTTTATAGTTCGGAAGGCTGGGATGTTCTTGATCAAAGCACCGAATCAAAGCATATTTTTCTTTGGGTGTTTTTTTTTTTTTTTTTTTAAATAAGGGCACTAATCCCATTCATGAGGGCTCTGCCTTCATGACCTGATAACCTCTCAACGGCCCCACCCGCTAATTCCCTTAAATTGAGGATTCAGTTTTAACATATAAATTTGAAGAAGTGGGGTGAGGGAGGCAAACATTCAGTCCATAGCATGAAACAAAAGAAGACACTGTAAAATCTTGCCTTGTTGGAGTCATTTCACATATCCTTCATATATAAGAAATTCATGTATTCTTATTTCTTCAAACTCCCCAATACTCTTTTAATTGAGCAAAAATGGTTCATTTTAAAGTATTCTATAATATGAATTTGAAACATTAAAATATAATCATCTTGAAGCATTAGTCCCTCCTAACCAGTGTATAACCAGTGTATTTTCAAAAAGGTCAAAGCAGTGATAATAACATGTTAAATTTTAACAACAACGCAAAGGATTTCCCAGACGGACACTTATGAAAAATATCCAAAACATTTGCATATAGTACAGAAGTAAATTAATTTGCCTCAACTTTATATTTTTAAATGCACACTCTCCTTTGTCTCTTCTCTAACATTAATAGCTTTACCCTATCTATGACCCAATATTTTTATAGCATTAGTATAGCTTTTAAATAACAGTTAAACACATTTCCAACTGCCTGAGCCTTCAGCAAAACCAGTCTTTTTTTGTTTTAAGAATTGTGATAGTTATATAAACAAAATGCCATCTTCATTTTTTTAAGAGTAAATGGTTAAGTACCAGAGTGAACTGCAGTGGCAGGTGTCATAACAGGACCTTACTCAGAACAGGATTCCACTACATATTTCCACCGAGAAGATGTAACAGAGAAAAAATACAATGTGAGTCTGAATACCTGGGTTTGCTCACCTTTAAAAACTGATAGTTATAGATAAAAAAATAAACTTCTCTTTCACTCTATAAACAAGAGCAGTTTTATTCCCCCAGGATCAATATTAATCATGCTGTATAACTAATCCAGAGCCCTTGGTAACAAGGAGGAGATAGTGAGCTCAATTTTCTTTTTGTGAAAGAAGTACAAACCTATATGTTCTGAAGAGAATTTTTTTAAGCATCTAATTTTTAGGCAAGACTATGACAGGTACTCATTTATAAACATCACTTCAATATTTATACACAGGCATTGCATGAGTCTAATGTTAAAATGTTATAGTTATCACTGTCAAATATAACTTCTCTCTCACTCTCGAGAGTTGTCATCCTATCTGGCATATTATTCCAAAACATGTTTCCATTGCCTTAGTGTGTGTGGGAGAATATTTGAGTTTTGCAAGGTTAAAGGGCGCAAGATTTCTTCAGCAAAACAGCAAGGTCACATGTAATTGGCAGACACAGTAGAGAGAACGATAGGGACGTGGTGGAGGTGGAAGGAAATAAAATGGAATTTAGTAAGACAAGTGCAGCTGGAGGAGAACACAGAGTGAGTGCCAAATTGATTTTACAAAGGAGCATAGGTCAGCTCCCAGTGCACACTTTTAGTACCAATGGACTCAGTGTTTATTGTTTTCCTTTCCACGTGGAATGTAGGAAGACCCATGCATTAAACTGTGTGAGCTTTCAGGAGAATATCAGACACACAATGTCAGCCAGCAAAGTTTGAGCACTGTATGACTTGAAGATTAATTTCCCGTAAGTTTGATGTTTAATAGGTATATTCAGATTTTCTTCGTCTTTAATACAAATTGTACTTAAACCTATACTGACCTAATGAGTCTGCTTTCTTCAAGATACAAATAAAAGTTGAGAATAAATCATCTTCTGGCCTCGTTGTACTCAGAGAAAGCAGTAAATCACAAATCTTTTCAGTTTTTCTTTTAGAGCTTAAGGGTCCACATCCATTTACAGTTTTAATCTCCTTTGGTATCACCACTTGGTTATTTAAAAGCTGTTACCTTTTACTTTGTTTCAATACGTTCGACTGGTTTCAACTCTCTCATATCTAGGTATCTCCTCTGTGAGGGCCTCTAAAATCATTAAAACTACCTTTTGGTTTATTTTGCATTTACAGACTATAGGGGATGTTTGGAAAAAAATTGAAACATTATACATTTTAGTATTTCCTGTTGTGTTTAAGATACTGGTCCTGGATTTTTTAGGAGGCAATTATTTGCCTCGTGAAAGAGTGTTGGGGTGGGGATGAGGAATGAGAAAATCTATCTCGGGGAAGACAGATCAGTTGAAAGCAGTTGTGCAAAGGGTTCACCACAGCATTCAGGATGGAGAGTAATAATAATCACCTGCTTGAAGTTGGTTCAGCACGGTCCATATTACCATTAATGCTAGCCTAAAGTTGAGCCCTTACTAACTTGTTTGGAATTACAGAAGCATATAATTTTAGAACCATAACGATATTGGGATAACAAGATTCATAAAGTCTCGATAAGATTCACAATAAGATATTAACAATAGAAAGAGATTCATAGAAAATTAGAGAAAACAGAAGATAAATTGCTAGGGAAGAGAAAGATATTGCTTACTCTTAAAATAATGGCATCATTTATGAATATTATGAAAAATAAGCCAATCGAATTTGGTCTAGAAAATGTCATTTTGTTTTGTATATATTAAGAACTCTTGTTTTCTGTGTTCCAGAGCTTTATATCAACTTATCTTTCATGTGGCATAAACACAAATAATAACCATAATGCAAATAAGCATACTGATTTTCTGCAATATTGACCCAGCTGTTTTTTAGAAAGATCTCCCAAATTAAGGTTATCAGATCTATTCAATGTGAGTGATAATCTAGGTTGAATTCATATCCCACACAAATCCCTTCCCCACATGTGTACCTTATCACATCAAAATTAAAAGTAGAGAAATTATGTTCATTCTGCTCTATTCACCAAGACAAGAAAGTATATGTGTGAATTTTGTGAAGATTGTTAACAATAAGGAATGAAAAAGAGGTTTCTGATTTAACTAGAAAATAAGCTTAATCAGAGCACCTGTTCCACAAGCAGCCTAGTTAATTGATGTTTTACTCAATTATCTGAGATTTCAGTAGTTACTCAGTGGATAGCAGAGATACTGCAGATAGGTAATTCTAAAAACAAAGCTAAGCTTGCAGATTAGGTACTTGTTTCAAAGAGAAATAAAAAAATAAATGAGTTCACCTTTGATTCTTACAGTATTTTGTTTTTGCTGCACAATAAAACGATTTTTATCTTGTAAAACTGTACAAAACCCCCCAAAATAGACAAAATTTATTGCAAAGATTACTAATGACCAACAACTTTGCTTTAATAAACTCCATGGAATTATCTCACATACTTCTATCCCGTAAAGGTACTTCTGACTATCCTGTTCTTAAAATCTGGTTCTTTAGTAATGTGCTAACTGTATTAGCCCATCTTCACACTGCTATAAAGAAATACTCGAGACTGGTGATTTATAAAGGAAAGAGGTCTAATTCACTCACAGTTCCACATGCTTGGGAAGGCCTCAGGAAACTTAAAAATCACGGTGAAATGGGAAGCAAACACATCCTTCTTCACAAGGATGCAAGAGAAAGAAGTGGAGAGCAAAGGGGGAAGAGCCCCCTTATAAAACCATCAGATCTCGTGAGAACTCACTCACTAGTGCAGGAAGAGCATGAGGAACCACCCCCATGATCCAATCACCTCCCAAGAGGTTCCTCCCCCAACAGGTGGGGATTACAATTCAGATTACAATTCACAAGGAGGTTTGGGTGGAGACACAGAGTCAGACCATGTTACTAATGTAAACTCCCTAAGTTTGTATGGTTTACAATCTTTCACATTCAGTATTTGACTTATCTATACAGGGCCTAACCTTTTCATTGCCATTCTTACCATGTCAGTTCAAAAGTAAATCCTTTATTTCTGGATTATCAAAATACCTTCCATTTTTTATTATGTTTATTCTTTCTTCAACTTGTTTATTTTATATAAAATAAATATTTTCCAGACTCCCATTTGATCTCTTTGAATAAAGTCATTCGCATCTGAAGAAGCACTGGTCATAGCAGAAATCACTTTAACAGTCATTTCAGTTTAGTATATACTCCTTTTCTCTCTTTTCCAAAATCTTGCATTCCAAAACTCTTCAATTTCTTTTCAGCATCTAGCTACACTGCCCTATGTCTCTGAAATCTTTGTTATGTTAATATTTCCAACATCTATTTAAATTCCCTTTCTCTTCTGCTGTAGGAGTTTTCTATTACTGCCAAAACAAATTAAAAACTTCTTGGCTTATAATAACATACATTGATTATTTTGCAGTTCTATCAGTCAGATGTCCATGCTGAGCGCAAGTGGGTCCTTTGCTTAGGGTTTCAGAAAGATGAAATCAAGGTGTCAGCCAGATAGGCACTTATAGGTATGCTCTGGAAGAAAATCCACTTCCAGACTTATTTAGCTGGCTAGTAAAATCCCATTTCTTGCTGTTGTAAGACTGAATTCTCTCATTTTCCTGCTGGCTGTGAACCAGGGATTATTCTCAGCTTGAGAGACTATTAGCATTCTTTGGATTGTGGCCCCTCTATCATCAAAGCCAACAAAGATAGACTCTTGCTTATGGAACAAGGGAAGGAAAATGTAAGCTCCCAGAATCCTTCTCATGCTTTGAATCCTTCTGAATTCTTCTGCTTCATCCACATGGCAGATTCCTTAGGCTTTTAAAGGTTCATGTGATTACACTGGTCCCGTGCTGGTAACTGATGATAATCTTCCCATATTGAGAGCACCTGATAACCAACATCAGCAATTACACCTGCAAAGTCCCTTTTGCATGCAACCTTACATAACCATCCTTGTGTAACAAAATGCAAACGTCATGGGGAACAAATATCTGCCTCCCATATCTTCCATTGCTTCCATCACAAAAGAGGATTGAATCAGCAAAGACAGTTTTTCATTTTCTTTTTGTCTCTCTAGTTCTTTTTCTCTCTGCCCATTCTTTTAATTCTGGTCACCAAATGCCTAGGCCCAGGACTGCTTAGAGAATGAGGAAAAGTAGATGTAAATTGGTAATTAAATATCTCACAATCGATGCTGGGGACATAGCAAACAGGAATCTTTTTTGTTAATATTCATATTTCTTCATTTTGTCACAATAATTATGCTAGCATTATTTTCCTAAAATACTTTTTCTCTCCTTCTAACATTACTGTTTTTTAATCATGACAATTACCTGTACATAAAGCTCTGCCTATGAATTAAAATCCAATCCAACTCTTTGTGCCAGATTGTCAAGTGACTTTGTCTTCACTGAAAGTAACAAATTTATCTCAGTCATAATTTAAGACTCATGCATCAGGCAATATGGTATCCTTGTAGCAGCATAAGGCAGATAGGACATAGAAAGGAATCAAAACCTGGACAGAGGCCCATCAGCAGAGAAAACAGAAGTGAAAAAAAAAGTCTCTTTAAATGGAATACAGGTAGCTTCATCATTATATATGGAACACGGTAGTAATCAATAAATGTTTAATAAATAAAAGTGAGAAAAAGTATATAATTATAAATATTAGTCTGAAATTTCCACAGATAAGAAAAATTTGTCTGGAGGCCATGGAAAGTTTAGTAATAAATATTTGAGAGGCCAGGGTGAAGAGTAAAAAGATGACAGAATTTTGAGTCAAAGTGATCAAAGTCTGAGTCTCTGGATCTAACTTACCTAAGTGACTGACTTACTGCAAGTTTGACTTTTTTCAGTTGCAAAATGAAAATAACTGCATTAGTCAGATGTCTGTTGCAATGATGCATTTTAGGAAACAATGCAAAAATCTCAATGGCTTTCAACAATAAACATACATTTCTCAGACATATGTCTGCAGGTCCTCTTGGGCAATATTCTTTCAGTTGTGGATTATGCTCAGAAGTGTCCTGTTTCTCATATTCTGAGATGATGTTTTGAGGGGCATCAACTAATGAGGCTTTTTTTTTCTAGTGGACGCTAAAAGCTCTTCAAGAGTCATTAGAAAAATGTGATATATTTTAATTCCTAACAACTGGTTCACCAACATACACTTGGCCAGAGAAAGTGTGCTGGCAAACCCAACATTCATGGAGTCCTAATGAATACTAATGGAGATTGAAGGAGCAAGAGTCATTATTGCTGAACAGCAATCTAATCACTACAAACACTGACATTAAAAGTTTGTTGTTTACAAAGACAGCCTTTATGTTTAATTAAGTAAAAAACGTTATTCTCCAATATGTTACCTTTCTAAGGAATTTTCAGAAATACTTGTAACAATATAATTTTTACCTTACGTACTGACTTTAAAGCCCATATAAAATCCAAATCTAGTATATAGTTCCTATCCCATTCAGGACATCAATTATATGTAACTTACCCACCATCTTCATCACTTCTACTGTAGCTAAGTCTCTTATAATCTCCTTCTCAACATCCAACAAAAACAGAAATTCTGTTGGCTTTGCCTTCAGACTGTATCAAACTCACCTCCAATGTAGGATATCCAAGCCCTCAAACTTTTGCCAAGCACAGGCTACTGAAAATGTTTTCTTCCTGGTCTACCACTTCCATCCTTTCTCTCCTAAAAATCCTCTTAACACACCAATGGGGGATCACTTTTTAATAAAATCTCTTTTCACCTCAAGATCCTCCAGTGGGTCCCAATTACAGTAGAATAAATTCCTTTCAATGGCCCATAAAGCCTATGTGATGTAGCACTAGGTCACCTCTCTGTATTTCCTGCTTTTCTCCTCTCACTTGCTCTGCTCCAGATACTTAGTATTCAGTTGTTCTTTGCATGTATGGGAGATGCTCCTGTCTTAAGAGACTTTGTGTCTCTTCTACTAGTTTGTTAATATTATTAGTATTTTCAAAGAAAAAAATAACTTGGTTTTAATACTCTTTATTAATTTTGCCTATTAATGTAACTTTCTTTACCTTACTTTATTTGATCCTACACAATTATTTTCTAGCTTCGTATATGGATGCTTAGCTCACTTTAATCATTTTTTCTTTTCCAATTCATGAATTCAAGGCTATAAATTCTTCCTGAGAGCTACTTTTTTATATTCAATAATTTTTCTGAGAGGTATTTTCATTATCATTCAATTCTAATGGTAATTACCATTAAGAATTTTTTCTTGAGCATACTGGTATTGAGAGGATTTTTTTGTTTATCTTTTTAGTATTAGGTGTATAGTTTTTAAAATGTCCTTTTTGGCATTGATTTCTAAATGAATAGCATTGTGCTCAGAGAATGTGTCCATATTGTATGGTGTCATGAAAAATTTTTGAAACTTGATTGATGCCTAGAATGTGATCAATTCCATATATGTTCCATCAGTGCTTGAAAAGCTGTTGGGTTATAATGATATTTAGATGTCTTATTTGAATAAGCTTGTTAATTGCATTGTTCAAATCTAATTATCATAGATTTATTTTGTCTGCTCAATTTATCTATTAAGAGAAATGTGTTAAAAATCATTTTTTTGCAGTTTCTCCTTTTAACTTCTTTAATTTTACTTGATCGCTTTTAAACTATATTAGGGTCCTTTCTAGTGCCTAGAATGCTACCTTGTGCAGAGTACAGGTTTGATACTGAATGAATGAATGAATGAATGGTTATGGTTCCTTTGGATTTATTTCTGCCCTGTCTTTTTTTATGGAGCGAGAGTGGTATTTGATGGTTAAGATCTTATATTCTGGAGCCAGACTGCACGGCTTCAAATTCCACCATTGACACTCAAAGTCCTATGATTTTGTGCAACTTTCTTAGTCTTTCTGTTTTTCATTACTTCATTTGATAATGGGGATGACAGCAATACTCTCCCCATAAGGTTGCTGTGAGAACTAAATAATTTAAAACATAAAGCATTTAGAACAGTATTTTGCACATAGTAAATATCATATAAGCACTGTTATTCCCCCTTTTTCACCTCTCGTTAAATTAGAAGTTCTACTCTTTGTATATTTTATAAAATTTTAATTTACCTACTTACCTACACAAAGTTTAAAATTAATGCCAAAGAATCCTGAAACACTTGAGCTCTTATTACCATCTGCTGATACATCTGCATTTTAGGCCAAGATTATACATTTAATAATTTTTAACCTTAATTAGACATAATAGCTTAATGATTTATCCTGCTACTGCTTACTTATATATGAACTTATTTTTGTTAATTTAAAAAAATCATCTTTTCTTCTCTCTCTAAATTTTTTTGAAAATCCTTTTAATTACTTTGTTTTTAAATTTTTTGCTTAATGAATCTAAGTTTCTTTTTAATGTTTTTATGTTTGGCTTTCACTGCGCTTTCTTGAATGTGAAGATTCATATCTTTCCCTGCTCTGGAAAATTCTGTCATTACCATTCTAAATATTGCCTGTGTTCTTTATTCTTACCTAAGATGCCAATTAATTTCATGTTTTACATTTTCCACTCAATCTTTGAACTTTATTTACCCGTATTTACTATATACTTTCTTTCTGTATGTCTGTACAACCTCATTAGATCTTTCTCTGAGTTCACTAATACTCTTAATGCTCTATTCAGATATTTCAACATGTTCATTTATATTTTTATGATTCTTATTTCGGAGAAAATGTTTTCTTTTAAATCTATGTATCTGTCTTGTTATTTTATGTTTCTGGTTTCTTCTTTATATGTTTTAAATTCTCTTTTACTTTTGTAATAAAACAGGCAAGTGTTCTCATGACTCCTACTGCAGAGTAGAGCTCTCCCCTGGCCCCCACACTAGTTTACTTAATAAAAGTTTTGTCTTTTAGTATAAAAGATGTCTCTAATTCAGCTCAGTCCTCTGCCTCTGGGCCCATGGTCCCGGCCTTTGCACACAAGGGTCTGCCCTCAGAGTAATTTCTCTTTTTTCTTTATGGATAACAGATGTTTGCATCTGAATAACTCTATCAACCTGTTCCCTGAATGTAGAATTTTAGGAGTCTGACAACTTTTTCTTATTTCATTCAGTCTTAGTCCTTTTGAGTCTAACCTGACAACAGTTTTGCTGGCATAACATTTCACAAAAACTGTGTGGGGCTCCCATGAATGTCATAAGTATCTCCACCATTAGACAAGAGAATTCAACATAGATTTTTCCTGGATAACCTCATCTCTATTTCTGGCTTCAGGTGAGATGGTTGAATGGATATATGAGTCTCATATCTCATCTCCTCAGTAAAATGTTGTCCAGTCAAAACCCAGGACCTCTCTCTAAGGTACACTTTTCCAACAGTGAATGTCTTCATTTTAGCATTCTTTGAAACCAAGATAGGCTGAGAAGCTTCCAAATCATCAAATGCTGATTCTTTTGTGCTTAATAGTTCCTTCTTCAATATATTTCTTTCCTCTCTCATTTTACTATAGGCAGCAAGGAGAAACCTGGCTGTATCTTCAGCACTTTGCTTAGAAAGACCCTCAGCTAAATATCCAAGTTTATCACTTACACATTCAACTTTTTACCCAACAGTAGAATGTAATTTAGCCAAGTTTTCTGCCACTATATAACAAGGCTTGCCTTTCTTCCAGTTTCCTATAACATGCTCCTAATTTCCTTCTGAGATCTCACCAGAAATACCTTTAATGTTTATGTTTCTATGAATATTTGCCTCATAATTATATATATAAAGAATATATATATATATTCTTTAAGATAACAGAAGTTTTTTTCTGTCATGTTCTCTATTTCCTTGTAAACCTACACAAGAATAGATTTTAATTTCTACATTTCTACCAAAAGTCACTTCATGGCAATCTAGGCTTTTTCTATCACATGCCTCAAAGTTCTTATAGTATCAGCATCTACCCATTATGCAATGCCAAGCCATTTCCACATTTAGTTATTTCTTACAGCAGCACCTCAATTTGCAGTATCAAAATTTATATGAGTTTCCTGTGTCTGCCAGAGCAAATAACCAAAACATGGTGGCAGGAAACAACTAAAATTTATTATCTTATCATTCTGGAGTCCAGGACCACAGTCTCTGAAGTTTTAAAGAAGACTCCTTCGTGTCTTCTGCTGCTGGTTGCTGTAGGTGTTGTTAAGCTTGTGGCAGCATGATGCCAATTTCTGCCTCTAGTGCCATATGGCCTTCTTGCCTATGTCTACGTATTTTCCTTTTCACTGTGTTACAAAGACATTCAGGATCGGATTTAGGTCACACCCTATTTCAGAATGATCTCATCTTGAAATTCTTACTTTACTTATATCTGCAAGAGTCATTATTCCAAATGAGGTCATATGCTGAGATTCTGGGTGGTTATAGCATCTGGGTGGTTATGGCTTCTGGGTGACACCATTCAACCCACCTTAAATATTTTTAAATAATGCACCTATTTTAGATAGAGATAAATTCATTGTTATTGAAATAATTGAAGTCAAACCTATCTACAGCATTTGTTTCTTATCTTTCCCTCTAACAGTATAAGAAAAAGATCAAGGACTAAAATGTAATAACAAACAATACATAAAAACGCTGGTCTGAAAATTGAAACTAAATAAAATAAAAGGTGAGGGGTTTTTATGATTTTCGTTTTCTTATGTTGCAATAACATTTTAAATTACATTCCCAAGGGCACAGATAGAAAAATGTCCTAACATTATAAGAAGGCATGGTAAACACAAATGATTAAGGTCTAACAGTGTGACCGCTTGAGGACACTGAACACACCAAATCCTATGTCACCTATTCACACTGAGATACAACATCCTTTAAAGTAACTTAAAACAACAAGCTACTGCTGCTTCAAAGTACTCAAAAGGATTTCACAGACAAGATAAAAAGGATTTTGTTGGTTGTCTTTTCCTTATGATAATGAAAAATTAAATGGAACTCCCTTTTACTACTACCTCAGTGCTATGCTATGTGAATATAAAATGGCCATCATAATGTATTCAATATTATAAACTCTTAAAGCTTTATCTGTCATGTGTCCATGAAATTTTTTATTGTTGATGGGGAATCCCTAATGGGAATTAACTATGTTGTGACTGATCCAAAGAGAACACAAAACGTTAGGAGGGCAGGAGAACTTGTCTATGAATTGATTATTTTCATGCTTATTAGTTGCTTTAAAACACAGCAAGAGAATCATACAAAAAGTAAATCAGGGCAGACGTTTCTCAATAATGACAACTGCCACCTGCAATGAGCTAAAGACACATATCTAATTTTGACCACCAGAATGCATAGATGATAAAATCAGAACCAGTTCTAGGGAAATGAAGAGTTTGTCTTTGATAGTCAATAATAAGTAATGGCCTCTTTTCCCCATTTTACATCTATTTTACAGAATTTATTACACTAACCCAATATTTTCATGCTATTCTAAAATAATCAATGGCTACTAGTATAATAGTTAAATAAATATTCTTCCTATTTGACTTCAATTATTAGTCTTGTCTCCTATTATAAGCTTCTCTCTTGTTTCCTTGATATAGGGAAACCTTATGTCTACTGTCAATATCTAATGACTAATTTACCATAAAAATAGTAAATACTTGCTCATTTGATAATATTATAGTTAAATGCACTGTTTTTTTTGTTGTTGTTTTATTTTGTTTTAAATAGGAGAAAGGAATTATTAAGAGGTACAAGTACACTTCAGGGGAATGAAAAATATGTTCACAATCTTGACTGTGATAATGGTTTCACTAAAGCAGACATATGTTCAAACTTATATAAAAAATTAGTCTCTAGATGCTAGAGACTAATTTTAGCTTGATATCATGCAGAACTTTTGAGCACAAAGTGTTCCATAGTGTTAGCCCTACCTTGAAACAAGGTGTCAATCAGTTATTGGCTGCAGGCTGTCCCAGCTAAGAGCCTCTGGAAAACCTAAGCACAACTCTTCATCTGAGAGAGCAGTTGTGAGCATTAGAAACCAGTACTCATAGCAACTGAGGAGCAGATACAAAGGCATATTTGAGGAAACCTAAGTGGGACACCAACAGGATCCATGACATCAGTCTTGCCATAGTGTTAGCAATTTTATTAGCATTTTCAAAAAACAACTTTTAGCTGCATAGATTATTTTTATTGTGTGTTTCCTACTTCTTTTTCTCTGTTCTTTTAAAATTAATATATAATTTTTAAATAAAATTGTATATATTTGTGGTGTGCAACGTGATATTCTATTATATGTATACATTGTGAAATGGTTAAATCAAGCTAATTAACATGTCTTTCATCTCAAATATCTTTCTTTTTGTGGTGAGAACATTGCAGATCTATACTCTCAGCAATCTTCAAGCATTATTCCCTGTTCTTCATTATTTTCATCTACATTTGTAAGGTTTAATTTTCTATACCATTTTTAGATTCTTAAGGTAGACACTTAGGTTTCAATTTTAGTCTTTTAAATATATATGTTTAAAATATAAAAAGCCATATCTAGAAATTCCTTTAAATATTACTTTTTGTATTCCCCAAGTTTAATATATCCTATTTTTATCACTTCAAATATTTTCTAATTTCCATTATATTTTCTTTGACAATATGACATTTAAAAATATATTTCTTAATTTCAAAATATTGAATTTATAAAAAATATTTATTTTGGTTATCTTTACCTTTTTTAATTGTTAATTTCTGGTTTAATTCCACTATTATTGACCACATTTTATGTGACTTAAATCCTTTTAAAGTAGTTTATTTTTGCTTGATGGCCTAGCATAGGGTCAATATTAATAAAAGTTCCATGAGTATTTTAAAAGAATGCATATTTTACAGGTAGTGTGCTTTATAATGCCAATTAAGATAAATTTTCACTTAAATCTTTTATATCCTTACTGACTTTATTTTCTATATGTTCTACTTCTACATAAATCAATGATGAAGATTATGTTTTTCAACATTTGTATATTGTGTATATTTTCTTTTAGTTGTATTACTGTTTTTCTTTATTCTATTGAGGCTATATTATTAAGTGCATCCATATTTAGAATTATATCTTACTGGTAAATTTACATTTTTATTGTTATAAAGTATCCTACTCTAACTTTCCGTCAAGTAATTTTTATTACATTAATACCCACCTTGTTTGACACTAATATAGTGACATCAGATTTCTTTTTTTTTTTTTTTTGGAGATGCTCTGTCACCCAGGCTGTAGTGCAGTGGCGCAATGTCGGCTCACTGCAACCTCTGCCTCCTGGGTTAAGCAATTCTCCTGCCTCTCAGCCTCCCGAGTAGCTGGGACTACAGGCACAGGCTGCCATACCGGGCTATATATATATATATATATATATATATATATATATATATATTTGTATTTTAGTGGAGATAGGGTTTCAACTTGTTGCCCAGGCTGGTATCCAACTCCTGAGCTCAGGCAATCTGCCCATCTTAGGCTTCCAAAGTGCTAGGATTACCTGCGTGAGTCACCACATTGAGCCGACATCAGCTTTCCTTATGGTAGCTTTTGCATGATATATATTTTTTTAACCCTTTTTATTTAAAACACTTTGTTTCTTTTAGATTTGGATAGATCTCTCACAAGCCATGTATATTTGGTTTAATGATGATTATTTGGTCAGATAATCCTTTTAATATTCTGATCTGTAGTTTTGATATTCACATGATATTGTCATAATGAGATGTGATAAAGGAATGAAATTACTCTAATAATATTTTTTGAAATCATTTTCCTGCTATTGTAAAAGGACACTGACACATTCTTAAAAATTCATAATTTTAGTATTTTCTTTAAAATATTTTAATGTAAAATATGAAATATTTTTTTAAAAACCCTTCAGGAAACAATAGCTACATCTTAGTATCAAATCAGAAGAATTTCTCTAGTGTTTAGAAATTCTAACTCAGAAAGAATGATGACAAACTCACCAAAGAAGATATGCAGGTGACAAATGGGCA
Source organism: Lagothrix lagotricha (assembly GCA_963574225.1). Lineage (NCBI taxonomy): Eukaryota > Metazoa > Chordata > Mammalia > Primates > Atelidae > Lagothrix > Lagothrix lagotricha. Next base: position 29,633 of record CAUYNB010081593.1, read on the forward strand.
TATTAGAAGATACTTAATATCATATGTCATTAGGGAATTGCAAATAAAACATGGAGTTACTACTACACATCTATTATTAGAATGACCAAAATCCTAAATACTGACAACATCGAATGCTACTGAGGATGTAGAATAATAATAAATCACAATTATTGTCAGTGGGATTGCAAAATGGTCACTTGGGAAGACAGTTCAGCAATTTCTTAAAAAACTAAAAATGTAAACATACAACCCATGTGTTAGGCTTTTTGGTATTTATCCAAATGAGTCAAAGAAAAACTAATCAAGCCAAAACTTGAATCCTAGATGGACACTGTATTTCACTGTTATAAAATGTTTTATTTTAAATAATGAAATAAGCATTAATCTAACTTTCTAGATGGATATTTTTATCTTATAAAACATAAGCTCAAGTTCAAAGATTGGACTTATAATGTAAAAGATAAGGGAAGCAGACAGACCAATGTCATAAAAGATAGCAATGGTATCAAAATAATCTTTCCTTGGGGAAAGTTTCAGAAATCTTTATCATAGGATTTAGCCATTTAGGATTAAAAATCGGAACTGTTATAGTGACTATATAATAGGCACTGTGATAAAAAGCATCAGGTTTGAAATCAATAAACTAATCACATCTTTCTAGGATTATCCCCCAGTATTTTAACCATTCAATTGGGATTCAGTAGTCACTGTACTATAATTTCAATTATATTTAAAATGTGAGTAACTATAGGTGAAATAATATATTTGGTTTGCATTAAACTAAGAATATACACAACTGCTTTTGTATATTCTTTCTTATATTCTTAGTCCAAAAAAAAAGCCTTTTATTCAATTCATTTTCCCATCTTCTGCTTCCTCCTTCTTCCCTTATTCCTTTCTTGTTTTCTTTTCTCTCTGCTCGCTCTCATACACACATGTTCATACACACCTACATAGACATATAATACATAAAGACACAGTCTAAAACAATTATTTTCACATTTGTGATTACAAAATAGCTCCCTCACATGTGATTTTCTTTTTGGTTGTTGTTTTAAGAACAATTGCATTACTTAAAATTGTGAAATATTTGTTTGAGTAAGGTAAACCAGAGACCTAGTCTGCTACCTGGAGGACTTCAGTTTTAAAAAAAGAAAACAAAAGATATCTGTTGTGTTTACTCATTTATTTATAAATAATTCAACTAGCATTTATTAGATAAATGATATGATATGATATGATATGATATGATAAATGATATGATATGATTAGATATGATAACCCTAGCACTATACATTTTACCCATTTGCACAAAGAAAGGAAGGTGATGGATTTTGACATAAAAAACTTTATTATCTAAGTCTATGAAAACAGAAACATTACTATACTGGGCCAAAGCAAACACTCAGTTAGGGATATTGTATTTCTTATTGGTCACTAATTACTGTTCTGTGGAATCTAATAGTACATGTATGAAAGACTTTTATAATGTTAAAGAACAATATATGTGTAAATAAAGATTTAAAAATTTTATGTTTATTTAAATTATTATAAAATTCTTATAGAAGTGATTTAATGATAACTTTAATAAAAAATACGTGTATTTAGAGACTTCTTGGTTATTAGTGCACCTATTGGTTAGTTAAAGGGGCATTTAGCAATAGAAACAATAGCAGGAGCAGAAGCAACAGAAATAATAATGAATAAAATGTATTAGGTGCTAGATAAGCACAATGCATGTATTGCTATATTTAGAGGAAAAGTCAATAAATTTTAGCTTTAATAATTTTCCTTTTAATTTTTGGTAATTTATTAGCTAAAACACATTAGATACAGATAAATAATCTGTATCAATAGAACAGATAAATAGAAAATTTGAAAAATAAATCTTTGAGAAAACACTCATAACTTGATCATAGATGTTTTGAACATAAATACATAAAGAATAGGCTTATTACATTAATAAATTATTGATTCAAACTAATATAAATTTATCTTTGACCACAATGAAGAAACAGATAACATATTTACTCTCAGTCTTAAATAAGAAAAACTAGATAAAACTAATAAAACAATGACTTTCAGACACTGTACAACAGGCAACATAGGGCAACAAATTGAGAGAAAAATAAAATGAGTCATATAGTTGAACCAATTTACAGTATGCAGAGAATTCCCAGGACACAAAGTAGGAGGAGAAACCCAAACAGATTCCAGCAGTTAATGTTGAGCATTGGAAGAAATCAAGACAGCTCGCTTTCAAAAGGAAGGGCACTGGAGAGTTTCACAAATGGAGGGCTCTGGACATCTTCAGAGGGTCCCATTTTAGACTTCACTGAATCTCTTTTTAACATTTTTATTGATACATAATATTTGTACATTTTATGGGGCATTTGTGATATTTTGCTATATGCATAGAATGTGTAATGATCAAGTCAGGGTATTTAAGAATACCTATCACTTCAGGCACTTATTATTTCTATGTGTTGGGAATATTTCAAATTCCTACTTGTAGCTAATTTGCAATATGCAATACATTGTCGTTAACTATAGTCATCCCACTCTGCTATCAAATATTATAACTTAATTCTTCTATCGAGTTGTATTGATCAGTACATGCATTAAAAAAAAATCTAACTGAGGGCAGGGAACAATAAAAGTAGCATGCAAAACAATTCCTAGATCTAACACAGGGATAGAAACATTTTATGCTTCCAATGGTCAGAGAGGAGAAGATTCATAAGAGGGCATTTGATTGAGTAATAAGAAGAGTACTGCTATAGTGATAGGACTAAATTTACACCAGAATAAAGGCTATTCTTGTTCAACATAACAAAACTTAAAAGCAATCATGAAAAGTTAAAGCTGTCTTTAAATAATTTTACTGTGTCTGAGATCAAAGCTGAAAACATCCAAATGAATTCAAAATATCCAGTGTCCAGCTATGTAAAATTTATGTTTGCCATCCATTCAAAAATTGGTAGATATGCAGTAAATAGTAAAATATGACTGATAATGAGGAGACAAAATGAATGAAAGATGCAGAAATGTCAGAGACAATACAACTATTAGAAAAAGACATTAACACAGCCATTATTTAATTTATATGTATGTGTGTGTACAGTTATTTCTTTCAAGAATGTAGATAAAAACATGAACTCATTAAGGATACATGGGATATATAAAAATGTCAAAAATTAAACTTTGGATGTAAAGACATCCAATGTTTAAAATAAAAATACACTGGATAGGATTACCAGTAGCTGAGATTGTGCAGAAAAAAAAAAAGATTATTGAGTTTAAAGAGAACAATGGTCACTATCTGAAATAAAACACAGAGAAAAAACAGCTGAACTATGTGAATTGATGAGTGAGCTGTAAAAATACTTTATGTGGCCTCTGATATATATAACTGAAGTTACAGAAAGAGTAGAGAGGGGCAAATAAAAGATTTTTTGAAATAATCAAATAAAAATTTGATGCACACTATTCCCATAGTAAAAATAAGCAGAAGGAACTTCAAGCAGAGACAACAATGCACAGCATAATCAAATGACAAAATTCATTTAATAGACGAATTATTAAAAGCAGCAAGAAGGAAAAGATACATAGAAAGGCATAATGGTAGAGATAACAATAGACTTCTCATAGGAAACAACAAAGCCAGAAGACAGTGTAGCAGCATGTTTAAAACCTGAATGAAAAAAAATCAACCTAGAATTTTATTCCTAATGACAATATCTTTCAGACATAAAGGTTAATATTTTCAGCACCAGTAGACCAAACTATAAGAAACACTAAATAAATTTTTTCAAACAGAAGTAAAATGATTCCAGAGCAATATCTGGGTACAATAAAAAAGTAAAGAGTATCAGAAATAGTATATATAGAGACAAATATATATAACATTTTTCTTATTTGAAAAGTGCCTTTAAAAGACAATTGATAGTTTAATGCAAAAATAACATATTTTATTTCATTATATTTATAATATTATATTTTATTATATTTATAATAGAAATAAAATGCATGTCAATAATAAAAGTTTTGAGGAGGGAAAAATGGAAGTATATTGTAAAATTTTCATACTACATGTAAAGTGGTATATTTTTTGAAGGGAGACTTCAAGTTAAATGTGTATACTATAAACTCTAAATTATAATAACCAGAAAACAAAACTAGCAACAAGAACAAAAAATATAGAGCAATAAGAAAAATACATGTGACAAAATGAAATTGTAAAAATACTCAATCCAAAAGTAGGCAGAAAAAGAAGAAAAGAAAAGGAACAGAGGAGACAAATAGAAAATAAATAGAAATATGATGGATTCAAACCCATGTCAATAATCACATTAAATACAAATGGTCTAAACACCCTAGTTAAAAGGCAGAGATCATCAGATTAGAAAAATAAAAAAGAAGATCGAAACACATACTGTCTACAGAATCCAATCTTAAATATAAAGGCACAAATAAGTTTAAAGTAAAAGAGAATAATAAGAAAATACTGAATTGACTATATTAATGTTACAAAAAATAGTCTTCAGACCAAAGAACATTAGCAGGTATAAACAGGGTAACGTTGTAATGACATTATAATGACAAAGGTAAATTTATCAAAAAATATGTATACTTTCAAATGGTTATGATCCCAATAATAAAGTTTCCAAACAAATAAAGCAAATCTGATAGAACTAAAAGGAGAAAAAGATAAATCTACAAGTATAATTTAAGCTGTATTTAAAGTTAAAAGATGAAACAAGATATACTATAATTATAATTGTGGATTTGCATCTTTCTTCCTTTATATTTCAGTCTCTCTCAATAATTGATAAAGGAAGTTGAGAAAAATTCATTAGATAAAAGTCTTGAACAACTTTACCAGTTAACTTTAAATTACTGACATTTACAGAATACTTTTCCTTCAAACAGCAAAATGTGCATTCTTTTCAAGTGTACCTATAATATTTACTTTTGTAGATCATATTCTGGGCCATAATGTTTATTTTCATAAACATAAAAGGATTAAATCTATGCATCATATGATCTGTCACCACAGAGAATAACATTAAAAAATCAGCAACAGAATGTTATCTAGAAATCCTCAAGTATTTGAAAACTAAACACACTTCTTAGATGTCTGAGTAACCTATGGGACAGACAAATTATCACAAGAGAAAGTAGAAAGTTTTTTTTTTTGTAATGAATGAAAATAAAAATGCAACATACCAAAATTTGCATAGTAGAATTGAAGCAGGACATGTATAGCATGAAACACATACTAGAAAAGAAGAAAGTTCTAATTTAAATTATCTAAGCTCCAAACCTAGGAAACTAGAAAAGGGAAAGAAAATTAAAGTCCAAGTAAGCAAAAGAAAGGGAAAAAGGTATCTATCTAAATATTAGAAAAATCAATGAAACAGAAAAATAATTGGGAATATCAGTTAACTCCAAAACTGTGTCTTTGAGATGTAAAAATGAAGGCACAAATATGTTTAATGTAAAAGGAAGCAACAAAATATACTATGCTGGAACTTTCTTTAAAAAGGCAACTGGAATGGCTGTATTAATACCACACAAAACAGGTTTCAGGGCAAAGTATATTACCTCTAGCCAGGCTAATCCAGAAAAAAGGAGAGAAGACATAAATTACTAATCACAGGAATGAGAGAGGAATGTTGCTATGGATCCTCAGATATGTAAAATTTTCTTATCAAGTAATAACATCATATAAATCCGATTTTGCAATTCAGTTTCAATTTCTAGTCAGAAAGGAAAATTTAGAGGGAAAACAAGATGAGAAGAAATTCCCTGCATTTTGTTTCTCTGAAGAGATAAAAGAAAGTAGCCAAGTATTTTTTTCTTTCTTCTTTTTTATTTTTAAACAACAGCAATGAGTTTTGACATACTGTTGCTGAAAGAAAGGACATTTGTTTTCCTGACTCAGTGCCTTTTCTGCAATCCTACTCATTGATAAATATTTGAACAGAGTGAACCAGAACACGGTATATAAACTTACATTTTTTTCATGGATCCAGTACTGCATAAGCTCCAATGCCAGACTAGACTAATTTCTGCTCGTGCCTTGTTTCAGCCAGTAACTACTGCCAAAGACTTCAAGAAGATATCCTTGCCTGTTCTGGATCAAATCATTCTACACTTTGACACTCTGGAAATAATCTGTTTTCAGAGAGTGACAAATACATATAAGGTTCTATACCTATGTGAATCAATATTTTGGCACTGTAGAATTACTTTTTCATCTGAGATGATACAAACATATTTTCTGTTCTTAATAAATGTCAAACAACTTTTATGACTTTTAAAAATTCATTCTCTAACATGTTGAAATTTTAAATGTAAAGTTTGTGGATGAGAGAAAAAAAGTAATGGAATCTAAGGAAGCATGGCAAAATCATTCCCTTGAATCACTAATATAACAATAACGTGTGTTTTGACCAAGTACTTGCTACATTCCAGGAAGTAAGTTAACCACTTTACATGTAATGTTTAATTTAATCTTCAAACAATAACCCATTGAGGAAGCTATTATTCTAATTTTGCTTGTAAATAAAAATCTGAGGCTGGGTGAGATTAAGCTACTTGCCAATAGTTGTACAGCAAATAGAACTCTGGCTCTACATGCATAGCTCTTAACCATTACTGTACTGTCTTTTTAAAAGGACACCTAATCCAATGCATTGAGCATTAAAAATACAAATTTTAAAGACAAAGACAAGTTAGCATGAGGACACACAAGGCTCTAAATAATTGCAAATAAAATGATCCTGACTAAGGAACAACTTACATGTTTTTCCATCACATACAGACTAATAATTAGCATTGAAAGTAAATTGTAAACAATTGATTTATAAAAATGACATTATAAGAGTCTTAATGTTCTACTATATTGTTTCTTATTACTTATACATTATTCATTATATGACTTCTACTCTATAAACATTTCTATTAACTTTCTAAAATACCACCTAATTTATTCACCCACAAGCTTAGTATAACTTCAGATTCCATGAAAGTTTGCAGATAATCTAAATAGAATTTTTCTATGGGTACATCCCATACCTTTCTGTATTGAATTTAACTATCCCATTTCCCTGATTTTTTGTTTTATTATATCTTTTTTTAAGTAATTCTGGTGACTGTATATGTATATTACAGAGATCTTATCTTTATATAAACAACTCAGGAATGAACTCTTTTGTTAAAATTTTGTTCCATTCTGAATATATGTACAAATAATTTGTTTATTTTTACTACAATCATATTGGCTATAAAATTATCATATCTAAAAGCATTTTTGTTTGGCTGCATCAAATAAAAATGTATAGATTGTAAGCAAGTTTTTTTTTTTTTTTTTTTTTATCTCAGGGAGCAAGAATCCTGTGGGTTGGCAGAGAGTAATGCTCAACAGAGCCATTGAGAAAACAAGCTGCTTCTAGCTTGCTACTCTCCATCTTTGGTACCAACATCAAGATCTCTTAGAATTGCATTTGTTTTATGAAAGAAGGAGTAAGCATTAGAAACAGCACAAAGTATTTCCATCTTATGGACCAAAAATAAGTAATACAGCCATGGTCACATCCAGGTGCAATGGAGACTGAGATATTTAGTTTCTACTTTGTTTTGCTTAGCTAATCAGTTTTCAAGTAGAGAAAAGCAAGCAAGGAAGGGGAATAAATGGATCTTGACTGAACAAATCTACATCATTTGCTTAATTTTTATAGCAATATAATTGCAGGTATTTGAGAAAAAGTGCTATTTCAGCTGGATAAGAAGTCTCACCTGTTGAAGTTTTTATGACAGTAGCTGCTGTGATTGAAATGCTAGTTTCTCTCAAAGTTATTTCATAAAAGGGTTTAAAATATAAACACCAATGACAAATAAGTTATACTTCTTGCTATCACTATATTCTTGTAGTTAGTTAATTTAAAACAAAATAATATGTTGATTGGTTCATCATTCACCTCATTTCAGACCTTAATTAAGCACATATATTTTTTCTATTACATGATTTTGGAGATATATTTAAAGTAATCATTGGATCCTTCAAATATGCAGTATAGGCTTCACATATTTTCTAAGGGGCTATTTTTTGAAATATTTAAAATGATATTACTGGCCTGGCATGGTGGCTCATGCCTGTAATGCCAGCACATTGGGAGGCTGAGGCAGGCAAATCACTTTGGGTCAGGAATTTGAGACCAGTCTGGCCAACATGGTGAAACCCGTCTCTACTGAAAAAATATGAAAATAAGCTGGGCATGGTGGCACGTATCTGTAATCCCAGCTACTCAAGAGGCTGAAACAGGAGAATTGCTTGAACTCTGGATGCTGAAGGTTGCAGTGAGCCAAGATCGCACCATTGCACTCCAACCTTGGTAAAAGAGCAAGACTCTGTCTAAAATAAAATAAAATAAAATAATAAAATGCCATTACTCATATGCAATAGTTTCAACTGAACTAAAATGCTAGTTAGTAACTATAAACTAACTATAAGTATAAACTACACTACTCATGTGTGATAGTTTCCAGTGAACTAAAATGCTTATTTTAGTTATAAAATAACAACTAAAACTAAACTAACATTAGTAACTACTAGTTACTTCTAGTAATGAGTAACTATACAACTAAATTAATAATATGAACTAAAATAAAATGCAACTATCTTTAGTAACTAGTAGTTCCTAGACCACCGTTTCAGAGAGGCAAGCCCTAAGTCTTGGTTTTTGAGCCATGGTTGGGGCTGGAGCAAGCAGAATAGGGGTAGCGGTGTCCCAAGGGTGCACAGAGCAGTTGGGCCCTGGTCTGGCCCATGAAACCATTCTTCCCTCCTAGGCCTCTAGGCCTGTGATGGGAGGGGCTGCGATGAAGGTCTCTGAAATGCCTTTGAGGCCTTTTTCCCATTTTCTTGGCTATCAGCATTTGCCTTCTTTATAGCTATGCAAATGTATGCAGCCTGCTCTAATTCCTCCTCTGAAAATGGGCTTTTCTATGACATGGCCATGCTGCAAATTTTTCAAACATTTACACTCTGCTTCCATTTTAAATATAATTTCCAGTTTCAGGACATTTCTTTGCTCATGCATATCAGCATAGTTGTTAGACGCAGTCAGGTCACAGTTTGAATGCTTTGCTGCTTAGAAATTTCTTCCTTCAGATACCCTAAATCATCACTCTCAAGTTCAAAGTTTCACAGATCCCTAGGGCAGGGGCACAATGCCTCCAAGTTCTTTGGTAATGGATAACAAAAGCAACCTTTGCTCAAGCCTCCAATAAGTTCCTCATTTCCATCTTTGACCTCATCAACCTGGACTTTATTGTCCATTTCACCATCAACATTTTGGCAAAACAATTTAACAAGTCTGTAGGAAGTTCCAAACTTTCCTCATCTTTTTGTCTTCTTCTGACTCCTCCACACTCTTCCAACTCTGCCCATTACCCAGTTTCAAAGCCACTTCTACATTTTCAGGTATCTTTATAGCAATACCCCAATCCCCAGTACCAATTTTCTATATTAGTGCATTCTTATACTGCTATAAAGAAATAACTGAGATTGGGTGATTTACAAAGAAGAAAGGTTTAATTGGCTCATGGTTCCACAGGCTTTACAAGAAGCATGATGGCTTTTGGAGAGGGCTCCAGAAATTTTTAATCATGACAGAAGACAAAGGAGAATCAGGCATGTGTTACGTGGCCAAAGCAGGAGGAAGAGAAAGGAATGAGGTGCTACGTACTTTTAAATAAGATCTCAGGAGAACTCTGTATCATAAGAACAGCACCTTGGGAGATGACATTAAATCATTTGAAACCACCCCATGATTATAGCACCTCCCACAAGGCTCCACCTCCAATATTGGAGATTACAATTTGACATGAGATTTTGGCATGGACACAGATCCAAACCATATCAAGTAGTTTAGGAGAATGGAAGAGTAAACGCAAAAGGCAAATATAACCTGACTATGAAACAGCATTAAGAATATCTTGACAGAGGTCATAGTTTTAAAAAGAGACTATTTCATTTTGATTGTTTTTTAATTGTTCATCTCTTCCATTCAAATGCAGACACTATTAAGAAAGAGATTTTTTTGTGTTATTTTGATTGTCTGTCATAGTCTCAGTGCCAAAAAGATTCCGTGGCACAGTGGGAACACAGTAAATATTTGCTGATATGTTTTCTGACTTTTATAAGTGATTTTCCATTTTATAATTTAAATTCACAGTAATACATATTTACGTACAATATTCTTACAGGCTTATTCTTTTAAGACCATAAAACTTAAAGAATAATGTCTGATCAATTAAAACCCTTATATACCACTTACATGATCTCACATATATGTTCTGGATTAGTACTAAAGAATCCTTTTTGTTGTTAAATCCAAACATCCCAGAAAAAATCTTTGTAATATTTTTTCTTGTGGTTAATTTCTTGGGAGTTCATTTTAGTATACTCATTAACTCCTAAATGATTATTTACATACCAGCATATGTAATCACTTTGGAAGAGTGGTATCTTTTGTGAGGGAGCAATGATCATGTAGTTCCTAACCCGTTTTCAGTTAGAATCATCTAGGATGCTTTAAGAATATATGAATTCCAAAGCCTCACCTCATACCAATTGAACTAGACTTTCTGGAGCTGTCCAGATATCAGTATTTTTAAAGTATTCTAATGTGCATCTAGGGCTAATAATTTTCATAATTACTGTTGTATTGTTTCCAAATAGAAATGATTTATTTTATTTATTTAACTGGTTATAGGAAATAACTATACTGTTATTTAAATAATTTTACAGTTAATTTTAAACTGTAAAATTAATTTACTCCCTCTTTAGATCCTAAGTGATTCATCTGCTGTAAGATAAGTCAAATTGTAACGAAATAATCCTTTAAAAGTTGCTCCATTGATTTGGTAGATATGGAGCAGCTATTGTTCAATATTCAAGCAGGCATACAATAACAATGTTATTTTGCCTGAACAGCTACCATTGGTGATGTTTTCCCTTTCCCTAGTCTAAAAGGCCCTGCAAACTTTTTGAAGCCCAAACTTTCAGGACATGGGTCTCAAATATCTCTATCTCTTTGCACTAGCATCCTAATTATAAGAATGTGTGTTTTTATGTGCTAAACTGCCCCCACCTTTCTTTAAGGGTCATAGCCTCAGATCTGGTGGGTGCTAGCAATCAAGTTATACATGATTAAGTTTCTATGTGGCAAGAATGCTTACCTTGTAATGCTGCAATCTGTGGGTCAGAATAGTTGGGTTTAATATATATATATAAGATGGAGAATTAAACTTAGATCTCAGATTTTTTTTTGGAAGAACTTTAAAGCAATGCACTTTTGCTCACTAGTTTTTTGAAGAATCTATTCTTGCAGGTTAAATTGGGAACTCTTTATACAAGGCTGTGACATCTTTAGTGTCATATTTCCCCAAATCTTAGTACAAATGAACAAACAAATGAGAACTTCAGCCTGAATGAGAGTGTGGGTTTGAGACTATTTGTGAGCCTGAATGGAAATGTAGGTGTAAGACTATTTGATAGAATTTTGTTAAAATCTTCTACATGTATGGGGATTCCAGATGAAAACCATCTCAAATTAGTATTGAGCATTATATTAAATTCTAGGTTAGTAATAATCCATCTGCTTTTAAGCCCATGTCATGAAATGCTAATTGATCATGGTATTATTAGTACTGAACCTTAGTATTCTCAGTGCAGAACTTCAGAAAACCATTCACTGCTATTTGATTGAAGTTAGCCATTAAATCAATTTGCAATCTCAGTATCAGAGGGATTTATGTAAATGAGACACAAGAAAATGATATCCATTATCACCACAAGTAATTAATATTTTCAGGACAAATTTTAGATAATGCAATATAAGAAAAAAAAGAAGCAGTACAAATATTAGAAAAAATAAAATATTCTGGAAGAAATAATTATTTAAAAATAGAAAACCATATTAAAAATTTTATTATATACAAGTAAGTTTTATGAAGGTCAGTTATGATAATCTATCTACACACATACAAATGTGTATATTAGCTTTTCTATGTACCAAAATTAGTAAGAAAATTTAATAAAAAGATACCATTCCACAGAAGTAATATACAAGTAAATATTCTACAGTTAAATTTAATAAATGTAGATAAACTGTATAGAGAAAACAATAAAATTCTTCCAAGAAAGTTAAAATAACTTGAGTAAGAACATAGAACTAGCATAGTCTGTATGAGAATCAATATTGTTATAAAGAGACCCCTAAAATTTATCTATAGATATAATTTAATTCCAAACAAAATCCTAATAATGTTGAGATAACATAAAAGTATTCCAAATATTACTTCGAAAAAATGTGTGAAATCAGACAATACAATTTTTGAAAAGACCAATGAAGAAAAATTTGTCTTACTAAATAAAATAAAATCATGGATTATTAAACTGTGAGGAAAGGGAATAAGTATTAGAACTATTGGACAGAATGCAACATCAGAGATAGGATCGAGTATATATATGCTCAATAGTAAAAATAATGCTTTTAAAACCTAATCAGTATATCATTACTCTGCTCAGAACCTTCTCATGCCTTCCTAAATCACTCTGAGTAAATGCCAGTCTTCAGAATGCCTGCAGCACCCTACAGAACCTGGCCCTTTTCCTAGCATACCCCTCTTCACTCATTGTTCCAGCTGGGAATGCTTCTGCCTCAGGCTTTTGCAATTATTATTATTCTACCAAGAATACTCTCAAAAAATCACCCCGTTAGGTCTTCCATTTTATTTTTTGCTCAGAAGTCACCACAAGAGTATGGATGTCTCTAATTCACCCTTATAAGATAGTATCCTGTAGTATCCCTTATACTGCTTTATTTTTTCTTGGCACTTATTGACTGAAATGCATATTTATTTGTGCATTGTTTGTCTCTGCTCACTAGAATGTAAACTTTATGAGGCAGGAAACTTATCTTTTTTCCTCACTGCCTATGACAGCACGTAAAATCATGCTGGAGCATGCTAGGCATGTAATCCTTATTTTTGGAATAAGTGAATGAATGAAAAATGAAGGAACTGAAACAACTAACCTATTTCAAAATGCAATCAGATCCCTAGCTTACAATAGCACCACTTCTGGGAAAGCATTAGATAAGTCCACAGTCTCACCAAGCAGTCTTAGTGGCCCTGAAGGGATTGAGGCTCGCAGAGAAGAATCCAGCTGGTCCATGAATACACAGGTTTCTTATGGTAGAAGATACCACACCTTCTTTAATTCCCCGTAATCTACTATCACGTACTATTAGATTTTTTTTTTACAAGCAATACAGGACTGTCAAAGGTACTCTGTGCTGGCAGAATAAAATTACCTTTGGCTAGTTCATGTATGGTGGAATGCCCCCATCGAACATTCATAAAATGTATAACCCCAAACTATTAAACAGCTACATACCTCCATCGAAGTTTACTGTTGGGTTTATTTTAACTGTGATTCATCCCTTTATCCCTCCATTATATGTATCTCTAAATGTAAAAAGTAATTATCCCTGGGTGATAAAATTAAAAGTAATTTTTATATTTTTACCTCTTATTTGTATTTTATACATCAAATATGTATTGCACTTAGAATGGAATTAGAATTTATAAAACCAATTGAAAAATAATACAAGAATACAACACTTGGAACCAAAGCAGGGAAGTATCACTTCAGTATTAATCTCCTTATCACAAAGACATCCCTTACTTTATATTGTGTAGAAAGGAAGAACAGGAAGATGATAAAATGAGTTTATGAATTATAACAGAGGAGCTTGTGCTGTAATAATAGAGATCAGAAAGGATTATTTGATGTTCATTTAACAAACAACATAGTAAAATAATTTCTTCCACTGTTTGCCTGTATCCTTGACTGTTTCTAACAAGTGACCCATTCTTTCTTAATATGATTATTTCAAAGATCTGTTTATTTTTTCTTCCTGTCTTCTCTAAAATGCATCATTCTCCACCATTATTTTTTGTAACAAAATGGCCCAACAATAATATTAGTATTATATGTCCCCCATCCTGTTTTCTGCAGTGGACAACAGGGACTCAGGGTACAAGGGAGTACAAAAGAACTTTATGCAAGAAAAAAGAACCAGGAACACCATACCAAGATGAAAAGAATTGAAAACAGAAACTTCACATTTAGAAAGAGTGATCCAGATTATAAAGACATACCTCTAGAGTGAGAAGAAATGTTATGACAAACCAGTGAATAACTCAGTTTGCATGCCTATGAATATTAGAAAAGGTATTTTAATTTGGTTGATTTTTAGTTTGTATTCAAACTTTGTTAAACGCTTTTATTTTCTATCTTTACACTATTTTTTTCCTTTTCTATGGCTACCATCAGTAGAAATACTATTAGAAAATGTTGTAGGAAGTATGTAAGTACGTGCTCATTTTAGGGAACTGATGAGGGGAGGAAGAGCCAGGTAGCATGCTCTTTTCAGCTATTTCTTCTGTCACCTCCTGCATTGCAATAGAAGCCCTGATTTGCATAATCTCTTGGTTGGCTACCAGATTAACAGTTTTCATGTTCTCAAGGCTAACAGAGAAAAAGACATGGGTCTAGCAAGGGAAAGGGGAATTCTAAATAAATGTCTAAGTAATATATACAGTTTTTTTCATTGTGAAGGTAGTGTACACTTTATGTTTCCACTCATCTATTCATGAGTAATTAGTTTAGTTCCATATCTTGGTTACTGTGAATAATCTTGCAATGAACATAAAAGTCCATATATCTTTTCAACTTGTTCATTTCATATCTTTTGTACATATCCCTAGTACATTTTCCAATATTGTGATTTTAATATTCTGTTTTATATATATATGTGGTATATATACCCAATGAAATACTATTTAACATTTAAAAAGAAGGACATTTTGTCATTTCCAGTAACATAGATGAACCTGGAGGACATTGTGTTAAGTGAAATAAACCAGGCACAGAAAAACAAGTACCACGTAATCTCACTTATATGTGAAATACAAACATGTTGAACTCATAGAAATAGAGAGTAAACTGGTGGTTATCACAGGCTAGGGGGTTGGGGGGTTGGGCATATGTTAGTCAAAGGACACAAAATATTAGTTAGACAGAAAAAGTAAGTTCAAAAGATTTATTGTACATCATGGTGACCATAGTTACTAATGACATATTATATATTTGAAAATTGCTAAGAGAATAGATTGAAAGCGATCTCAACACCAAAAAAAAATACGTGAGGTAATATATATGTTAAATTCCTTGATTTAGCCATTCTACAATGCATATATTAAAACATGTTGTGTACCATAAACATACACAATTTTTTCTTGTCAATTAAAATTAATTAGTCAAAATTTATTTTGAAATAAAAGTGATTAATGTTTACAGTGGAGCATTTGGAAACATATAATGAAAAAGAAAAGAAATATATTCATAATCTTAATAGCCATAAAGAAAACATTGTTAATATTTTCGTACAATTTCTGTTTTCTTCAGCTCACAGACAAGGCCTTTTAAAGAAAACCTGGCCCATAGTCAAGCTTTATTAGCTTCCATACAGAAGAAATTGTGCATCACGTGACATCCATGAATTTTTTTTAAGTTATTGATCTACAAGGGATCAAATTTTAACTGAATTTTCTTATAAAGACATATAAATGAAAAGAATAAGCAAGGCAGATTTCCAAACAAAGGAATATTAAACAGTTGTCACAAATTCTCCTCTGTCATCTTCACTTTATATTTTATATTTATTGAAAGGAGTAAAGGAACGTGAGACCCATTGCTTAAGAAGAATTTTTAAAACCATAGTTGATTAATTATTTCTGCTTCCCATAAAAATAAAAAAGAAAACAATCATTGCATGGTGTTTTCAAGGGACATCCTATTACAAATTCCTTGAAAACACATTGCCCATGAATATGTGATAATCTGTCATGCAGATGGCCATAACTTATTCACCCATTTTTCTATTTAGTTAGGTTATAAATTTTTTCACAAGTCTGCAAATATAATAGTGTATGGGAGAAGAGTGATATATTGCCTCACCCATTGCTGGGTTCATGATTGGGACCCTAAAACAATAGACAGGTTAACAGAACAAAAACATACAAATTTATTTTAAATCAGTTTTATAAGACATAGAAGCTTTCAGAAATAACGACCTCCCAAAACAGGGCACACTGTATTTTTATGGACTGTCCTGCACTATTATTGGAGGACAAAAGGATATAGTATAATGGTAACAAACTGGGAGGACACAAATAAGCTCTGTTTGTTCAGATTCTTTGTGTTCCCATGTGACATTTATTTCCTTTGGTATAGGAAGGACACTGGAATGAGCATCTTATAACTCACTTTACAAGAAGTTCAGATAATTCTTTTATGACCTGCTTCAGGGAATAAGGGTGGGAGAAAGTCAGGCTTTCCTGCTTCTGCTGTTTTTCCAAATGCTGAGGTGCCATATTTTGAAGTGGTATCTCCTGAACATCAACATTCTCCTGTCTGAAACTTCCCTAAGAAATTTTATAGTCCAGAAACGGAGTTGGTGGACTGTCCCATAAGCTATTCAGTCAGTTTCTCAGACCCCAGAATAGATCATTCCAGTTAAACCGTTCAATGTTATGTCTCAGATTAGGAAATGATGTTGCAGGTTGGCTTCCACCAACGTTAGGCCTCTATATGGTGTGATCAGCCAGTTACTTAATAAGAGGCATTTCTATAAAAACAAATGTTAATGGTTAGAACAAACTACATATTCAGATATTTTCTTTTAGTCTAGAAACCAGCCAGTTGGGAAGATTTCTATATTTGAACCTGACACATCTTCAAATGGAGTGACGGCAGGCAGTGTCAAGCTAACAGATTTTCCTGGTTTGCAGTTTGCATCAGGTAATTCTGAACTTTTTGAGTAGCTCATTTAGCAACAGTACATAAGCTATTGTGACGTTCTCTCTGAAGTCTGTAACTATAATTTATTTTGTGCTTACTATGTGCCAGCACTGTTATAAGTACTTACATTTTAATGTTTACGTATCTTAACTCACCAAATCATCCCAACAGCCCTCTATGATAAGAACTATTATTCATCCTCATTTTATAGTTGAAAATATTGAAGCACAGAGTAACTTTCCCAGGGTCACAGGGTAGTAAGGCATGAAGACAAAGATTTGCATATATTAATAACTATTTAAAAAATTAAAAGTTTTAATAGTATTAACTCGAAATAGCTCTAGTTTGATGAACCATATTCTGTTTGTGCAAGCTTAGGTCAATATTATGTAATTTGCTCTAAAACATTGGATAATATGTAAACATTATACTTGTATTTCTATAAATCTACTATGATCATATTTCCAAAGTCTAATAAAAGAAAGGGAAAACTGTGGATTAATATTTATTGTAAATGTATAGGAAAAATACCAAATATAAGCAAATTGAAATAAACCACTAAGAAACAAAGGTTTATCTGCCAATTTACAAAGATGACTTACATTACTCATAAAACAAACTAGAGTCATATGCTAATTGCATAATCTGTTTCGAAAGGGTAGCAGGGTAGCATGTGCAAGATAAGCCTCTCATGGCATATACTACGATCATATGTCTGATCTACCTTCTGTTTAAAACACTAGTCTTAGGGAAAGATAATTAAAAATGTCCCCTTTGTTTTTCCTTCTCTTCCTCCTACCTGTTCATTCTGGAGTTATTTCTCTGAATAAATATATAGAAAGAGAAAGAAAGGTACCAAATTGATCTTGAGAGAGGACTTTTGACGTGGCATAAAATTTCACTCTTGTAAGCTTAGAACATTGTCCCTAATCGGGTAAATGGTGGGTCCTATTTTGTTGTTAGGTCTATTTTCTTCACCTGTTATTTTGCATAACAGTAAAACAGAGATTCAGATGACTTACATAACTTTCATTAGTTTCTTTAGGTGGTGTCTTAGCATCAGACACTCCTGAAAAAAAAGAACCTGAAACAAAGTGTATGTAAAGGCAGTTTACTTGGGAAATGATTTGAGGCAGAAGTAAGTGGGAGACAGGTAACAGAGAAGAAGGGAAAAGCAATGCAAAGCTGGCTTTTCCAGTTGATCTCCACTGTGAGTAACTTGAACACACCCCACCAGGATCCTTCATGGAAATGTATTAAACATGCTGCAGACTTGTTCACCTAAGAAACCAAAGATGGAAATGTTTATCCAAGAATGCTAGTATCTCAGTGATTGCCTAGGGGAAAGTAATGCCTAACACTTCTAGGCTGCACACAGGTGTTTGTTAGGCATAGTGTCTTAGCCATCTCCACTGCAATGTCTGCAAAGCTCCCAGGAAGAAAAATAGACAGAAGGGGCTGGGTCCGGTGGCTCACACCTGCAATTCCAGCACTTTAGGAGACTGAGACGGGTAGATCATCCGAACTCAGAAGTTCAAGACCAGCCTGGCCAATATGGTGAAACCCTGTCTCTACTAAAGCAACAAAAATAATCCAGGCATGGCAGCGGGCACCTGTAATTCCAGCTACTCAGGTGGCTGACACAGGAGAATCGCTTGAACCCACGAGACAGATGTTGCAGTGAGCTGAAATCATGCCATTGCACTCCAGCCTGGGTGACAGAAGGAAACTCCATTTCACAAAAAAGAAGCCTCTGCAGAGACACAGCTGCACAAAGCTAGCTGGCTGATTTATGGCTGGAATAAACGGTAGACCAAGATTAGTTAGTTACCTTGGATTTTAAAGTCACACACAGAATAATCACATCAGTAAATATTTAACGCATTATGAAACAGGTATTGTGGTAAGTGCTGGAATATAAAGGTGAACAATATATAGTTTCTGTCACTGAGTTGCTTACAGTCTAATGTAGAAGACAAGCAAGTAATAAAGAAATTATAATACAATAGGATAAGTGCGACAATAATTATTAAGTTCTCCATGCCATGAGAGGATACAGGAAAGGTAACTAATCTAGACCTGGGGGAGCTGGAATTAATATGAACTGGAAAGTCTTGTCCAACTCCCCCAGGTCTAGATTAATTCCAAGTTAATAACTTCTTATATTGTATACTGTTTTGGTCATAAGGTTTTCTGAATCTTTGAGAAGATAAAATGAAACCAACTTTAATCCATTTTTGGACAGCATAAAACTCTTGTAGAATCACATTCACCTGGCATATCTCTTCTTTAATGTATAGAAAATGGTAGATTCTACAATTTAGATATGGAATTCCTTTTAGGTATGACTATTACTATTTTCTGATTATCTGTATTTTCCATGAAAAAAGTTCTTATTCTTTTTGTGTTTTAGTAATATTATTTAATCTATTTTACCTTCAACGTCTGCTGATAAATACTCTCCATGATTCTGGTCTATAATTTTTAAATGTATTCTTTATGCTTTAAAAATCTCTAGCATAGAGTATTCAGCCACATTCAAAGTTAAACATGAAATTATCATAAAAGTTTCAAAATAATATCTTAGTTTTCAAAATGACCATTAGTGAATATACATGCTGCATTCTGAAAATAAACACCTTAACAATAAAAATAAATGTCAAAATTATTAATCAATAAGCACCATATTTAAGCTGAAAAGTCATTATGTATCAGTGACTAAAACATTTTGTCCTTGCTGACAAAAACTTCCTTTATGGTAGACTGTATTTAGGTCACTTTGATCCTCACTGAAACTGCTAATACACAAAATCACAGATGCCTATATCTCTTTTGAATAACAACAAAAAACATTAAACAGAGAAATGATTAAAGTTAGACAGGATCCCCTTTAAAATATCTAGATTTTCAAAATAACACTGTAAAGAAGGTCTCAGTACTCTAAACTGGTACTTGATAAATACAGTTTTGAAATTTAAATTATGCTGTTCTTTATAGTTTCAAAATAGCTCTATTTAAAAAAGTCTTTCTATGTTTACATCCAGAAAGGAAATCATTTTAAAAGTCATTATACATGGGAATATGATGACAATGGTGTGAAACTGGGTTTGCTTTACTTTACTAATTTGTCAGAATGTTGGTAGCCCAAAGAGATACTAAGTTGAATAATTCTTAAAGATTCTGAAGCATTAACAGAAGTTTTGTGATTTAAGGGGGAAAAAGCCACAGATAGTGCCTTCAAGTTATCAAATAATGTGTTTCTCAGCCTTCCACCTGGACGTATATCTGGATGATTCTATATTTAATTCTGGCTTTGTCCTGTAACCTTCCACCATCATTGTGGCTTTATACTATAACCCTCTATGCCAGTGCACAAAGCAGCAAATCTTAAGAAAGAGAGGTGGAGCTCAGGACACAGAAATGTTTGGGTGCCCCTCCTAAAGAACATGCAGAGATGTTTAAGCACCAGCTACGGATATATTCAGACTTTAATCTCTCCTCTCTGCTACCCCTGCACTTTAAAATGGGTGTTCAAGAAGAGAAGATAATGGAGAAGGAGTTTTGAAATTGACTTCTCTCAGAGGTGGCAGCAGGAACCTGGAAGCTGAACACCTGCTTTCCACTTATGGTAGACCTACCTCCCAGGTATTGGCAAGTTTGAATTTACCCATTAGCCTGGTCTGCCTGGTTTTTCTCTTGCTCAATACATTCTAAGCCCCACACAGCAGTTAAGGTCATCCATTTAATGGATCTTCTTTCTAATCTTCCTTATCATCTTATTCAGGGAAATCTGCAAAGTTCCTCCATAGCCTGCGTGACCCTGTACTGCCTCTCTAACCTCATTTCCAACAATTCCCGCTCTGTTTTCAGGCACACTTAAGAAACAAACACAAAAAGCAACTCACAAACATAGCATTTGCACTGTTCTTCCTTCTCGAAAGCTCATTTCCAAGACAGCTTCATGATTTTTTCCTTAATTTTTTCTGGTCTCTTCTCATTTCCCTTACCAGGACAAAGATCTCTGCCTACGTATAGAAAATACTGTCCTCTCCACCACTTTCTATTCCTTTCCTTGCCTTATTCTTTACGGTACTTATCACCTAATATAATCACTGTATTTATTTTGTCATTATCTTTTTTGCCTTATATGAATTGGAAGTATCTTGAGGCACAAACTTTTTATCTGTTTTGTTCAATGATATTTTTATCCCTAGTATCTACAACAGTGATTGCTACATTGTTACACTCAGTAAATAGTTGTTGAGATATAGAAAAGCATGGAAGGAGATCTGACAAAGCTGCTCAATTTTATTAGCACTGTCAATAAGCTTATAGTTTCATTGGTCATAGCAAATTTTTCAAACCTCTGAAAATTCCCTCTAGTGGCAAATGGGATCCTCTGAAGCTGCTCCAGTGTAAATTTCATTTGTCAAAGCCATCGAAAATGTTCAAGAGATAGGAGATCTTATTGAAGGATAATCAGAGAATCTTACCCTCAAGTAAGTTTAAAAGCAGCCATATTACAACTTTAGCATACTTTTAACCTGTTTCCAGGCCACCGGATATGTTTGATGTTAAGCGTAACACAGTTAAAATTGGTTTTATGGAATTTTCTAGACTCACTAACTTGTGCTCAAATCGAACAATGCTGGTGATTAGAAATCCATTCATCAACAGACTATATGGGGCACTGACAGGAAAATGCCCTTGATTGCAAAATTGCCCACATTTTCTCTCAAAGAATCTAGCAATATGGATGTATCCTGTGTTTCCACTTAAGCAAACATTCTGTCAGGAAGACAGAAATGGAATTCTTCATCCTGGACCCTGTACTTTATACTCTGGAAGACATACTATTTTTTAATACTCTAACAGCTTGTGTCCTAAATAAATATGAGGCGGAAATGTTAGAATTAGAAGGATTTTTGCTATGCCTGCAAGATGAGGCCAAATATTTAAGTCATCATTCAACTACCTCTATAGGATGGGTTGGGTATTACAGAAAACTAATCTACAAACTTGCTTCTCAATTTCAGTATCAATAATCTCTAATATGGGGCTGAAATCATATATATATATATATATATATATGTATAAATTATGTACATATATATTCTCTCTGTGATCTAAAATTTAAGTTGCATTGTCAACCAGATAAATAACCCCCGATGGAAAGAGCAATTACCTTGGAATCAGAAGACTCAGGTTTTTCTCTCAATTCTGTCATTCTCATTATACCAAATTACCAACTAAGAGGAAAACTGCCTTTGCCTGTGAAATAAATTAAATGTCACCTACCTTAAAGGGTGGGTGAGAGGGTCAAATTAGTCAAATGGTGTACATATGCCTGGTACAGTACAAACTACTGTAATAATATCAGTTATTTATTCTTCATTATTTAACATCATATTCTAAATTATTGCAATGTCAGAGGATTTAAAAAAAATAGTATGGAGTCAAGCACCCTCACCTTCCTATTATCTCCTCAGATCAGCACTGGTGATGTGCTTTCTTTTTACTGATGTTTTATGCGCCCAAGATTCACAGAAAACCCTGGCCTATTAATATGATTCATGAACAGAACAAATGCATTGTGAAATAATCTGTTTATAATACTCAGTTATTCTGTGGCAGAGCTCTTCCCAAAAGATATTTTTCATTCATTTGAAAAGGTCTGTTTTGCAATTTGCTATCTTTATTGCAAAACGAAAAAAAAAAGTACTAGAAAATAATGTGCTCTCTTAATCTCTCTAGCCTTTTCTCATCTCCAGAAGTCATTAGGACAGAGAAGTTGTAAGCTTTGGCAGTTTGTGGTGGATTTCTCAGGCGACCTGATTTTCTTTCTAATTTTGCTTTGTGGAGAGCTGGCAGGAAGGTGGAAGAATATTTTCATATTGACAAATAGGTCCAAGTGACATGAAGCTCTGAGGATTGTCTGACAAGTCATCTTAGAAGTTCATTGTTTAGCCGTTTTGTACTGTAAGACTGTGCTTTTCATACTAGAAATAGTTATCAGAGAAACAGGCATCTATATTACATCTACTTGGTATTACCTAGGGAATTATTTTTCTCATTAAGAGAGTCTTTTGCCATTCCAGGGGTAGTTGGATTGGCTGTTAACAGAAAAGTAAATTGCAAACTTGACTCTCAATTTTATTATCAATTACTACTAATATGACCCTAAAATATAAGTGCCCTAACCTCCACTCATCATAACCTCAGTCCATTTATCTTCATATTTTTACTAATATATCTTACCTGATAAAGGAATTCATTAGCTGCAAGATTCCTATCCTGAAATTTAGCAGTGACAACTTCACTATTGTCAGGTCCTCATATTTATATATAAAGCAAAGATATAAACATATATGTAAGATACATTTTAAATGTATAAATGTGTCATACATACACATGTACCCACATTTATATTTCATCTAATCAATGAATTGCATATCAGTTTATCAATAAATTACAAGCAAAAGTCATTATTATAAACTGTAGCACAGAATGCTAACGGGTAGAGACAGGGCAGTATGGTTAGTGGAAACTCAAAGGTTATATGTACATATCTGTATTTGCTGGGCTGCCACTACCTCTTGATGCATACATTATTTCACCCTGTACATTTCCCTGGTAATTCCAGAGATTTTGTTGCCATATCTTTCAAAACAAAATTCAGGCAAACATTTGTTCCCATTGCTCAAAGAAAACCCCCTTAAAAGACAGATCGTGCAGTGCCATTGGCTAAGCAGCTTGGAAGACAGAGTTCTTGCAAATATCTATTAGTTACATCTTCCAGATCTGTAGAAGAAAAAATTTCTCCATCCTGAGTCATCCAGGGGATAACATAAGGGGAATTGTTACCTGGGTGTTTTTCTCCCGTATGACTCAGAAAGGAGATTTACTTTTTTTACATCAAAATTAACTTTCATTGCTTATTGTCTGATACTATCTAATTGTTAAGGTGTAAATCACCAGGAGGGCGCTTAAACAGTTACATTTCCTATACTCCTTAGTACAATTTAATCTTAGCTGATTCTCAAGGATCTCTAAATGCCGAAGTTTTAGATACGATGGAAAGCCAATGGAAAATGTATTTGCCAGGAGTACTTTTGTTTTAGGTGAAATTGTTGAGATAACTATCATTTTCATTGATTTTCAAGGCTTTCCCTTCATACCTGATCAATAATAATATTATTTCTAACCATCCTGTCACTATCAGTTTCTTTCTAATATTAAACTAGATGTTCTAAGTAGTACAGTAAAATTTAAGTAAACAAACAATAATTGGAGATTCCATTTACAACAACAACCAAAATATTAGGTACTTTGTAATGTATCTATAAAAGATGTGAAAGATCTTTATTGATATGAATTATAAATTTTATTGAAGGATTTAGAGAAGACATGAATAAATGAATAAACACATTTTGTTCCTGATAGAAAAACTCACAGGTCATTTCTCTCCAGGTTTTTCTAAAGACTGATTGCAATTTCAATCAAAATTTCAACAGGCATTTTTATGGACTTTGGCAAGCTGCTCCTAAATATATAAAATATCAAAGGACCAAACAGAAGCAAAGCTCTTTGAAGGAGAAAAGTACTGTGAAGAATGTGGTTAAAACAGCTAATAAAACTTATCATAAAACTATAATAATTAAGTTAGTGTCATATTTGTGCAGAGCAGGACTACTGGACACTCAAAGAGGATAGAGAACCTAGAAAGAGCAAGTATGTATAAATAAAACAGTCGCAGAAGAAATGATAGCTAATAAAAGATACTAACTAATAAAACATATAATAGTTTTCTGCTTAGGAAACAAAAATGCATCCATATTTCACACTATGCATGAACATAGATTCCAGGTACATTAAATACTTACATGTAAAAAACAGATCTTTTAAAACTTTAGAAGAATGTTTAGAAAACTAAAGGAGGGATTTTCTTAACATGATGCAAAAAGCACAAATCATAAAGAAGAAACCTCTTCTCTTTACTAAGAGTTACTATGAAGAGAGTACAAAGAAAAGTCACAAACTGAGAGAATGAATATCTGTAACATGTATAACTTAAAAAGCTTCACATCTTGAATCAGCAAAAACAATGATAGCTCCATAGAAAATGGACCAAAAGATAAGCAAATATTTCATAGAAGTTCAAATCACTAATAAACACAAAAGGTGCTCAAACTCATAACCAACCAGAGAAATGCCAACAAACTAAAACCACAGTCATATGCTATTTTATATACACAAGAAAGACAAGAACAAAAATGTTTGACAATCCTAAATATTGAAAAGAATATGAAACAACAAGATTTCTCATAAATGGCCAATGAAAGTATACATTAGCACCATCAATTAGGCACTTTGACATCACATAGCACATACTCTAGGATTCTTGTTTATACTCTGAAGTAATACCCCTACAGAAAATGATACACATGTTCATGGTATCATTTTTATATCCATTCAAATATCAATTAACAAGAGAATGAATTAATAAAATGAGATACATGCACAAATACACAACTAAAATGAGGCATATGCAATGAAAATAGCAAAACCATTTTTATGAGAAATAGTCTGGATGAATGTCAGAAACATAAAAATGAGTAAGGAAAACAAGTTAAAGAATACACAAATTACAGTACCATTTATATACAAAACTAAAAATGTAAAAGTAAATGACAGATTGTCAATAATCTACATAATTTTTGCAAAACTGAGATGACAGTGAAGGTCATGATAAAGACAAAGATAGGAAGTATGAAATTCCTGAAAGGGAGAGTGATGAAATCAGAAAGTGGAACACGGATAGCCACATAATACCATTCGACTCTGTAAAGCAGGCAGTGGGCACATAGATGTTAATTTTAGTATATTTTTTTTGTTGTTGCTTTCTTGTTTTCTAATTGCACATGTCATGTATACTGATTTATGTGTATTAAGTGTTTTATCATAATAAAAGCTTTAAAATTCTACTATTCTAAGGGACCACTTCAAAACATTTAGTCCACATGTCTGGCATTGAATTCTCTTTAGTGCACTTACGTGATTCACTCAGTCTACTTTCTTTCCTTCTTGAAGATTGTAATGATGCATCTGGAAACAAACTTGGTGTTTATTCTATTTTTGTTTGTTTTCATGAGTGATTTACTTTGTGGATTACATAAGTTTAGTTTACTGAACTGTGAGAGTTTTTCTTTTTAAAATTATACATTATTAACAATATTCAGTGCTGATAATATTCTTATTCAGTTTATATTTTGTTACCAGTGTCGTAGCTTTCCACTTTCCTAAATAAATCTTCTAAATATAAAGCTTTCATTGTTTCAAGGTCATATATAAATTTGGATAATGTGGTGTATTTCAGTGCGGCTAGGTGGAACCATTTAATATTTACAGCAATACATGACATTTATTGAGAGATGTCCAGAACACAAAAGCAAATAATCTTACAAACGAACATAGGAAAAACTCATTGACAAAATAATGCATGTTTTTTCACTCATAATTTAAATCATAGTATGAAAACTTTGATTCATAATTATTTAGGCTGTGTTAGGCTACAGTGAGTCAATAACAAACAGCTTAAGATGAGTTCATGACAAAATTCTATGACACAGCATCTTTCTCTTGGAAAAGATGAAAGAGAGAGAGAAAAAGAGATCAGTAAGTAAAGAAATAGAGAGGCTGGTTGGAATAATTTTGGTTGTCTAATACCTAAAGAATGTCAAGTCAAACAAACTTTGAATAATCAATCTGAGCATGACACAAATACTTTGAAAATACCTTGCCAAGAAAAATCACTCTGGGTTTTTATGAAGGCTGACCCTAGAACCGCTTTTACTGCTTAGCCAAGCAACTCCTCAACACTGCTACAGAGACAGCAGGCAATTCTAATGCAGAAAAGATTAACCCAAACTGAAGTTGCTTTTTTGCCTTTTTGAGATAAGGATTTATAAGTGCCAAAAAATGAGTAGGGTTAAAGTAGCATGGGAATTTAAATGGGTGTGCTCACATGCACATTTGCAAAACAGAAAAAAATTTTAAATTATTTAGTATTGAGTCTCCCATACAGAAGATATTTGTAAGAAGTTTATAAATGTATTTACATGTTTATATGCATATTTTCAGAGTATCAAGAGTATCTTCAATCTTTTATGAAATAAAACCACAATGCATCACAGAGCTATCTCTTCTAGCACATTCTTCTTGAAATAAGAACTTTGGGGCTCACTTTTTAACATTTATGATTCCAGCATTCCTATCATGTTTTGCTTTATTTTTGTAGGAATAAGTCCTTATTTGTAGCTATTTTCTATAACTAGGATTTTTCATAGACCTTTATTGTGAATAAACATAAGCATATTTTAACTATGTTTTATTAAAGAATATATCCATAACCTATGTAACTATATTAGTTAATTTTTGAGCACAGGATAAAGATTTTCTTTCACCATGCAAAAGAATGAACCTCTTCAATTTTTTTCTCCCCCTGCTAATTTTTTTCATAGTGAGGTTTAGGCTTCTGATGCAAATTTGAGGAAATTTGAGGAAATAAGTTAAATTAGTTAACTTAAATATAACTATAGTCTAAACTATGTACTTGTTACTGTGGGTCCTGCTCCTGAGTGGTTTTAGGTGTCTTTCTAGCATGCTATTTTAAGCTAGTTAGCAGGTCCCAATTAAATAAATAATTATTGAGAAGATTATAACAGCAAGAGTAAAAATGAGGTTCGGAAATCAAGCCTGGTTAAACAAAAACACAACAGAATACACATTGCAGACTAAGAACAATACAGCCCATTTAAAAGGCTGGGACTCACAACCCTACATTAATTTTCACCAATTCCCACTTTAATTCAATAAATACTGTACAGAAAACTAAGGACCTTGATTACGGTATCACTTATTATAAGGCAGGTATTTTTACTACTAGTAAAATTTGTTGGGAAATAATCAACCGCCTGAAAAATTTGCTTTCATAGATTTCTCAGTGTCGCTTCCTACACACAAATAATTCACTTTAAAAATATGTCATAATTCTCATAATACTTTCTGATGCTTTCATGTCTTTAAGACAAAGTGTAATTCTTTGTGGTAATATCTACCAAAGTTTTGTTTATATACACTTAAAATTCTAAACACTAAAAGATAAATTCGTATACAGAAGGAACTCTTTTCTGATTACAGAGACTTAAATATCACCCTTCTTAAGAAGGGGAATTAGACTCTAGGATGATTCAAAGTCACTTTTTAGATCAAGATGTTGTATGTGGCCAAAGTGGATTGCATTTTGAGAAAAAGATAAAAGATACAATATATTTCACCATGAACTATATGAAAGAAGATCTACACGTAACACCTGTCACTAGCATTTATTAGGAGTGTGATCTGAGACAAGTAAGCCCTTCCCTGAGCCTCAAATTCCTTATCTGTTCAGTGGATCTCAGAAAGCGAATTAAATAATGTTTGCAAACAGTCTTCGTAAATTATCAAGTGCTCATACATATTGGCGATAGGCTATGTGATGTGTTGGTAACAAATAAACACCATACTATCAGAGTTTAATACTATGAAAGTTTGCTTCTCACACATGCAAAGATCATTATACACCTAAGCAAATTTCCAACTTAACTATCTTCCATACTGTGATTCAGGAATTCAGATTGCATTATTTGTTGGCTCCACCATCCCAGCACAAAGTCTTGTTATCAGGAACAAGAGAAGAGAGAGAAGTATATGGTCACCATGCAAAAGATGTCATTTCTGCCACTAAGAGACTGCTCAGAATTAAACACACAGCCCTACTAAATTGCAAGAGGTCTAGGAAATAAGGGGATAAAATGGAATTTTAGAAACTGCCACTGTCTTTGACTCAGTTCTAAATATAATGCAAAATGCATTACTATTTTCTACTGTACCAGAGGGGAGATAACATATAGGATACCCAAGAGGATAGACCAAAAATCATTTCTATTTATTTAGAAACACATTTATATTTAAGTGTTACTTGAACTTGGGGCAATTGACATATTTCAAAACCAATAAAGAAAATAAAAATAATTAACTGAGCTGAAGAGCTGGCTGTCACCTCAAACGGGAAACCTTTCTCTCTGTGGGGTTTAGGTTACTATAGAAAAGACACTGGCCAGGAAGGAAATATTATGAAGATCATTCTACAGTGGCCCTATACAATGCTATTCTGCTGGTGCTCCTATATCCAGGAATCTTCCAGGTTTCTCACTTTGGAGCTAACCTTTTCATCTACAATGGAAAATAGAGTTACTGCAGGCTAAACATTATGTTATACATCTTTCGTTTTCCCACATGTAAGAAGGAAGATATATTACCACATTCCCTCAGCAAGAGTGAAAAAAAAATTAATTCAAAGTACAAAGCCAACAGAAAGAAAATTCAGTTGAATAATTCTAAACAAATCAACAGTGTCATGTCTTAAAAATAGTTTACTGTTACCTTGTAAGAGCTTGGGGGTTTGCAGGAAGAGAGCAAATACTTCGAAATAATCCAGCTGAAGGTCAAAGAAGTTAGACGCCTTGCACTCCTGGCACATTGAGGGATGATATTTATTATTGACTCTTGGGCAATAAAACCCAAATCCCACATATACTGGAATTGATTCTCATAAGTTTGGTATAGCTCTAGCTAATGGTTTATAGATTGTGAAATCGTAAGGCCGTACTAGAAGAGCCCATTAAATCTGGCAATGGAAACAGAAGGTCAGTGGGCCAGGGCCAGGTAAATAGATTTCCTCAGTGAGGCAGGAAAAGCACTCCCTAACAAGGTACTCTACTTCCTGAAATCCAGATAAATAGACACTCAAAGAGGAGGCCATAAAGAAATCATGGCTAATTTGCATCACTTGGTCTCTATGAATGAAAAATTACTACTGCACAGGGTGTTGGTGCTTTTAGGGCACAAAACAAGACCTGCTCTAATGAATCAGGGCAATCCTCCATGGATTCACAAAGAAATGGAATTAATAAAATGAGCCTTATACTTAATTCAGTGTGCTTCTGTCATCTCCTTATAACCGGTAAGCTGGAGGAAACTGACACATGCATGGCTCTTTATCCTAAAGGATTAAATATGAAGGCAGACAGAAAACAAAAAAATATAAAATTTGTAGATTTTGAAAGTTGCTCCCAACATTAGCATTCAGAATACCAGATGTTATCTATTATTATATGCATATGGAGAATTTTGAATGCCTCTTTTTAAAAAGGAGATCTTTTTGTTTTCTCCTCAAGGACCTCTTGGGAACTCTCAGTTCAGCATTACACACATCAGTCCATAGAAGAGTTCTAAAACAAATTGGTATTATTTTCAGTTATAGATTGAATAAGTGATTCAAATATAGCACAGAAAATACACCATCTTCATTCTGGGTATATTTGCAGTCACTGAAGATTTGAGAATGTTATAACATGCACTAGAGTTCCCAGGTTTTAAATGTTGCTATTGGGTCTCTGTGTTTGAATTGTCCACATGACACAAGCTGCTAGCTTGATTCAGTCTGACTTGTTTTAAGAAAGAAAATTTGTTGAGAATAGAAAATTTTATACCCAAAAAAGGGATACTATATCAATAGCATACACATAGGAATGAACATGTTGAACTAAGCCATGCCTTACTAATATAAAATAGGTCTCTAGATGTTTATCATCTAAATGTCCAATTATATCCTTCACTTAGTAAGGCTCTGGAAGTATTAGTTAAGTCTTATTCTAAATTTATATCAATAAATACATGGGTAATATTCTCAATGCAAAATAAATTAACAGAAAATTTATATGTTGTAAGTGTATGCATATATATATATAGTATTAAAAATGGTCTGAAACAACCATAAAATGTAATTTTATATAAAATTAGATGTCAAGTGACTAACCATTGTATTGTCTGTTAATAGTTTAGGCTGATGTCTTAATAATCTTACAATTCATCTTTCTTCATTTTAGGTTTCATTAGCGATTACATAGAGACAATTCAAAATTATTCATATGCATTTAGAACTATTAGATGAGATGTGCAATTCTGAGTGTTAATGTTGGAAATAGCATAAAATGTGCACATTTTAAATTTTTAAAATTTTCTTCATTTATTTACATTTAACTATTCAAGATAATGACAAATAGGAAAAATAATACCACTTTGTTGATATCTGGGAAACAATATTTTCCAGTGCAGGGATTATCTGATAAACTGTGCTCTGTAACACAAATAATCTCATTCTTCTTCCTTTCTTGCCCAGTATTTAAAAAAAAAGAGAATGGCTGGTTTATCTCAAGTAATCAAATATTTAACAATAATATAGAAAATATGCTCCATAAGATCACAAAATAGAGTAATTATTCTTATACAACACATCTGGCACAGTAAATAAAATATGTTATTGCTTAAGGAAATGAATAATTTGTGGTAACATTTTTTAAACTTGGTATGTGTCTCTGAAAGACATGCTGAACAAATGGAGAGCTGAAGGAAGATCAAGGAAAACTAGTTATAATCTTGGTAATTGGTGTGATCTCACTTACATCTTCAAACAATGCATAGGACTGGTTGTCTATCATACTTTGTCACCAAATCAGAAGGTGGTACTTCTAAGAGACACCTCAAGATTTCTATCTCAATAACAAATTATTGTATTGTACAGCAGGGCACAGTCTACTATAAACAGAACCAGAAACATTCTAGTTATATAAAAATATTGAACAATAACAATGTTATTGTTGTCAATGACAACAGGCTACTCTTGCACTTTCTCCACCTAAGTGTTGCAAACAGATAAAAGGTAGACACTATCCTATATGGTAAATGAAGGTTGTATATGATGTTGTATATAAAAATTGATTATTCACAATTTCCTAGACAAGTTTAATGAAGCGGAGGCACATGTTGGGGCCCAATTTTTGTAAACAAGTTATTTTCAAATTATCAGCCTGAATACAAGGTTAGGGATCACCTAGCAATTAGAACCTTACTGAATTGCACTAGTATCATTTCAAATAAATGCCTAAATACTGCATTGTTCCAAAACACTAAGGTCTGATTCAAGTCTATAGAGTCACTATGAATAACCCTGGATGTTGGGAGATAAGGACACCAATGAAGTCTCCATTGAGATGTACACTGAGGTTCAGTAGTCTGTGGATAGCTAAGAGGAGATTTGAAAACTTACTGGAGGAGACTTGTTTTAGGAGACAGATGAAGAGGGGGCATTACAAATTCTTAAGGGATAAAGAGTGGGGGCAGTTCTAGAAAGAAAAGCAGAGTCCCAGGTGAATAGAAAGGGAGAGAGATTGGAGTCAGTTTAGAAAGACAATAACTCAGCAAGAATGAATGGAAGTTAGAGTAATATTTAGCTGGAAACATAAGCGTGGGATAAGAGGATAAGTAAATCCTAGTGCATTTCATAAGAAGCAACAAATCCTGTAGAAATACTAAATATAGGAAACGAGAGTAAAATATTATAAACATGCTTCTTATAAGTGTATATAAAATGAGATAACTCCAGACTTTTCTGTGAAAACTGGAAAAAATAGCCATCAACACAAAATTCAAAACAAAGAGGGGGCAATAAATCTGAATCAAGAGGGATAAACATGTTGCATTTACTAATGTATTACCAGTGAAATACTTTCTTTGTTGAACTTGACCTTGGGCATGTTAAATTTGAGTAACATAAGATATCTAATTATTAAATACAAGATACCTAATTATTTTAAGATTTTCACTGAGGGGTAAGAATTGAATCTCTAAAAGCGAATTAATTCAAACATAGAAATTGCAAGAAGACAAATAGCAAACTATTTTTTAATGTTTGTAATTATTCCACCAATAATTGTCAATTAAATTTGGTTTGCTTAAAGATAAGTTTTAAAAAACATAATTTTCAGTGAAGTCTAATTCACATTTATATAAATGAAGAGCATTGATGTATTTTACGCTGTTATTCCTGAAAGTGAATAAAATATACCATTTTGCACCTGTCTGGTGGCTTTTTATGTAACAGAACCCCAGGTTTTTAAAATTCCCCAAACAACAACAAAATGCAAAACTAAAAAGCAAACACCCAAGCCTCATGCTTTCAATTAGAATTCGTTGTACATTTTTTCTAGTTGTAATTTTCTTGTCTATCATTCCCCAGATCCCAAATTAGACTTATTTGGCACAATGCCAGAGGATTGGTCTCTAAATCATAATGGCTCTCAGCTTTTACATACAACACTATTGATAATGTCAGCAGCAAAGCTGGGCAGAGCTAGAAAGGAATAGGCGACAGATGTAGTTCCAAATCTGGCACAGTGCTTAAAAAACACAACACATTCAACATTAAACACTGTTTAAAGAAATTAGACACACACTAACCATCAGTAGGGGCAGGGAGTGGGTGTGAGAAAGACAGATACCATCTAATTAAAATATTTTGAATCATGAACATTAAAATTGTGTGCAGTCGTGCAGTATTTTCCTTCTTTAAAATAAGTTCAATATAGTTAAATACTCCAAACACTTTTCAGAAAGGAGATAAGACAGTTGACTTTATAAACATGAATATATTTTATCTACATGTGGTTTAGTTAGTACATGAGTTTAGCAATAAAGATCTCAAAACAACCCCACAGACAAAAAAGCTTAAACCAGATATCAAGAGGAAATAGAGTACCCTTAAATCAAAACATTGATATAAACTTGAGGTATCAGTTAGCAACTATGAAAAGATAATACTAGAAACTGACATCTCATGTCTTTAAAATTTGAAAAAATAATTTGGTGCAACAATTTTACTAAAAAGAGGATTTCAGATTTTACAATAGTCCTGTAACTAAAAGACCTTCAGATAACTTCTACACTTTTGATTAGTCTACATACAATTAAGATTTTATATGACATTAAAATCATAACAACCTATTTCTGTTTTAGAATTTTAAAAAGCTAGTACATACAAGTGTTTATGTTCATGTTGACATAAATCCTTCTGAAAATTTAGTGTGACAGATTTTCTGCAATATTGATAAATATTTGTGCTGTTAACCACACAGCTAAACCATATGGATATTCACCATGAAAACAAATAGCAGGGAAAAGAGTATACTGCCACAAGTAAATCAATATGTGTCTTGATGACTACTAAGATAAATGAAAAAACACTGCTTCTGAGGACATGCCAAGAATGGCATAATGAGAAAAAGGTTTGTATGGGTATCTTTAAGAAACTCAGTCCTGAGTAGAGTCTTTTGACTTTATTTTTACATTACTTTAGGAGACACTATTATTAACACAAATGGATACAAACCATCCTAGTCCTGGAGTTGGGCTTTCTGACAAACAGTTTTTCAGACTCAGGAAATGATATATAATTGTTGTAATAAATCCTTAGCCTCAAATTCTTCTTGTATGTTTTATTATGTCTCATTGAGAAGATGACTTCAGGATCATGGAAAACTATTGAAGATCAATACTACTATCAATATGACAATACAGCATGCATAGATATTAACTCTTGTATTCAACCTACATTGCAAAGAATCACTCAACTTCAATTTCTCTGTATTTTTGTACATCTCAATTTAACTTGTCAGTTGTTTTAAAATTGTTTTCAAAATGCATGCAAAGACAGCAGAGGAAGGTTGCCTCATCCTGTGAGCACATTCTCTGTAGGACTCACCAAAATTGTTTATTGAAGGTGATTCCTGAAAATGCAACATGAGGTGTAGTGTGGAAACAACCAATAAATTGTGTACTAGTAAGTCAGATGCCACCCGGGATGAATAAACCTTAATACCACAGGGAAATTCTGAGAAATGGTGCAAAACACATGCCTCAGACCCTTCCCACTCAAGGAGCAAAGGAGTTGCTATTTTATATACCAATTCTCAAAACTATTTGAATAGAATTTCTGGGAGAGGGTGTTAATTTTTTGGCACTTCGAAATTGCTGCACACATGGACAGTATGATTTTCTCCAGTTTCTTTGGGAAAAATAGTCATCAAACTCAGGTATTCTGATTTTGGCAATTGAAAAGATGGCTGGAATACACTTAAAAGTCCAATTAATATAGAAACAATACTGACACTTCTATTAAATCTTTCTTTCAAAGGGAATAAAAAAATCCTTATTCTTTTTCTCCATCTTTGCTACTCTTCAATTCTTGAGAAAATAAATTAAAAAAAACAGAAAGCACATCTGAAGATAGCCCAATTTAATTGAACTGAACTTTAAAATGTGAAATTCACAAAATTAATTCTTCAATATAAAATAAATAAGAATATAATTTTTTCAGTTTCTTTCTAGTAGAGACTAAGATTATATATTCATATTGACAACCTTTAGCTCAAAAAATTTTATTTTAATTCACAAGAATTATGTTTCCCTAAAATCTTGAAAATATATGACAAAGTTAATAAGTAAAAAACTAACTCCAGTCAATACATTCCTTCTTTGCACTCATTGTCCTCATTCCTATTACTTTATTTCTTCTAGGCTTTGCTATAAATGAACTTATATTGTATGTACTCTTTTGCCTATGGCTTCTTTTGTTCAGTCTTTTGAAACTCATCCACATTGTTGCATGCCTCAGTATTTTATGCCTTTTCTATTGCTCAGGATAATTCAATTGAGTAAATATATCAGTATTAGTTTATCCACTGTCCTGTTGATAGGCATTTGATATATTTTTTAGGTTTTGGCTATTATGAATTAAAACTGCTGTAAATATTTTTGTCAAGTTGATATGGTTTGGCTGTTTCTCATCTTGAATTGTGATCCTCATGTGTCGAGGGAGGGACTTGGTCGGTGGTGATTAAAATATGCAGGTGGTTTCCCTCATGCTGTTATGGTAGTGAGTAAATCTCATGAGGTCTGGTTGTTGGATAAATGTGGAGCTTTTCCTACCTCATGCTCTCTTCTTCTCTATCCTGCTGCCTTGTGAAAAAGGTGCCTGCTTCCCTTTTTACCTTCTGCCATGATTGTAAGTTTCCTGAGGCCTCTTAGCCATGCTTCCTGTTAAGCCTGCAGAACTGTGTGTCAGTTAAACCTCTTTCCTTTATAAATTACCCAGTCTCAGGCATGACTTTATAGCAGTGTGAAAATGAACTAATACACAAGTCTTGGAGGACATGTTTCTCTTCTCTTAGGTAAACATCTATAAATGAAATGGCTAAGCCATCAGGTAGGTTTGTTCTGTCCTGATTTATTTGCCTGTCCTTATTTAAACACTGCTTTCTGGATTACCATAGTAATCAGGGAGTACAAATCCACCAACTTTGTTGTTTTTCAAGATTGTTTTGGCTCTAAGAAGTCATTTACATTTCCATTCATATTTTTAAATGAGATCATCAAATTTTACAAGAAAGTTTACTGATATTTTTGTTAGAAAGGTATTAAATCTGAGAACAATTTAGAAAAACTTTATTTCTTAACAATATTGAATTTTCAAATCTTCTTTTTCTCTGAGACAGTCTCACTGTGTCACCCAGGCTGGAGTGCAATGGCGTGATCTCGGCTCACTGCAACTTCCGCCTCCCAGGTTCAAGCAATTCTCCCTGACTCAGCCTCCTGAGTAACTAGGATTACAGTTGCCCATCGCCACCACGCCCAGCTAATTTTTGTACTTTTTAGTGGATACAGGGTTTCGCCATTTTGGCCAGACTGGTCTTGAACTCGGACCTCAAGTGATCCACCCGCCTTGGCCTCCCAAAGTGCTGGGATTACAGGGGTGAGCCACCGCTCCCGGATGAGTCTTCCAATTCTTGAAGATGGTGTATCTCTCAACCCATATGTCTTCTAAAATTTTCTTAGAAATGTTTTGTAGTTTCTAGTGCATGTTTATGTTGTTTGTAGTCAAGAGGTTTCCAAGACCCACAAATTTTGAACTTCTGCACAAAATTTTATCATTCAGGTAAAAACCTTTTTCTATTTTTTTTGTGATATTTTTCTTTGATTTATCCATTTATAAGTGTGTTGCATAAATTCTAAAACCGTGCAAGATATTCTAGAAATGTTATTATACTAGTTTTTAACTATTTCTGATGGTGGTTAGAGAACATGCTCTAAACTATTTTAATATTTTAAAATCTGACTTATTTTTTAGCCCAATATATGATCTATTGTGGTTTTTGTTACATGTACAGTTAAAAACAAAGTACATTTTAGTGATTTATTAATGTCAATTTGGCCAAATTGATTGTTGCTATTCAAATCTCCTATTTATTTCTAGTTTGCCTGACTTTTGCTTACTTGTTCCATCAATTACAAAGAGAATGGTACTAAAATCCTGCACTTCAAAAAAAAAATTGTTCTCTTTATTCTGTTTTGTTACATACATTTTGATAGTTTGTTATTAGCTATCTGCATATTTGGGATTATTCCTAATGAATTGATCTTTGTATTACTGTAAAATATTAAACCCTTCAATCATTTTAAAAATTTTAATGTACTAATTTTTCCCAATTGTTGACTTCCCAGTTGTTATTAATAAATTTTGTATGTCTTTAAATTTTCCACCTCTTAAAACATCTTTTAATACATAATTATATATTTATCAGAGTTATTTTAATGTCCTTGCCTGATAATTCTAATATTGAGATGATTTGTCTTTCTGTTCCACTAAAACTTTTTTTTTTTGGTATATTAACAAATCTTGTAATTGGGCGTAATAAATTGTAGAGAGTTGGGATTTTTCATCTTTCTCTAAGAATTTATTGAATTTTATTCTGTCAGTCAATTACATTACTAATGGGTCTCTTAATATGTGAAGGCTTGGTTTTATGCTTTGTAAAAAATGATCTATTTTAATTTTTTCCTTAGTCCTAGAGCTCTCTAACTGAACAAAACAAACGCAAATCCTCTTTCCCTTCCAATTTACTGAGCAGCTGCTAAGTTTCTGCTCAGTACTTTAGTTCAATTAACTAATGTTTTCCCCTGGATTACTTGGAGTGTATACCATTCATGCATAGATTAGAGTTCGGCCAAAGATTTGAGGGGTGGCACATGCAGATTTGAAGGCTCCCTTTTATGCAGCTTTCTCATTTCAAAGACATCACCTTTCAGTCTTCAGCTGCTTTTCAACCCTATGCTCCAACCACTGACTCCTCAGGTGATAAAACAGCAGCTTTCTGTATTATAATTAGAGCATGTCATATCAATGTGGCTTTCACTCAGTGTTATTTCTTTTTTTTTTCAAGGAATGCATACCCTCCAACCCCCGCCAGTTTCTGCCTGCTTTTGGTCACTCTCCAGTGCTTGCAAATAATTCTCTGTGTGTGTTTGTGTGTGTGTGTGTGTAGTGCGCATGTGTACACATGTGTATTATATATAGTTCAGAGTATATAATCGCTTTTGACAGAAGTGTTAGTTTAATACAAGCTTTCCTGAAAGTTGGTTTTGTAGTTGTTGTGTGCATGTTTTTATAAAATACTGGTAATAGTAAGATAACGCATTAGGAAAGTTCTGTACAAATATGTGCAACCCAGCATCTGTTTATCTATTCACAGAACAGAATTATCAGTAGAACAGGTTAGTTTTTCAGTGGAAGTTATTGCCACAATAAACAGCTTACATATAAGTGATAGCTGAAGATAACAAATATAGCAAAAGATCCTACTAACAATTGACTTTTCAACACAAAAGCATATAGAAACATTCATCCACTGGGATTCATGTTGGAAAAGAAGACAATAAGTGAATATAGATGATGGAATATTTATTTGTTTGCTGAGCAGAGATTTATGCAACCTAGGAATTAAAAAAAAAATGAGGAAGCACTCTGTTACACATAGGAATGGAGCAAAGATAGGCATGTGCTCACCATGCTAGGAATTCACAGCAACTCAATTGTGCAGGCAGGTCACCCTGTATGTGATGAAAACCTATTATTATTAGATAAGGCAATACTTCTGCTGCAATGAAATATAAAGGTTTAATTAAGTAGATACTAGCTGGGATGCACAGTTGTAAAAAGTATATGTACATTAAGGAAAATATTCATGAAGAAAACAAACAGAGGTAAGGGACCAAACCTATTATTTACTTAGGGATCCAATTAGTCTAGATTCAACTATAATCCAGGATCTTCTAAATTAATATATTCTGAAATGTCCCATCTATTTCCCAGCTGGCTGACTCCCTAAAGGGAATTATCAATTTCATTATACTAGACAAAGCTCAAAGAATACTAATTGCAGTTTCTATAGAATATACATTCTTGAAGCTCATTTTCCTTTCAGCTTAAAGTTAATTCTATGAACAGGCTATTAGAAGTCAAAAGTAAGTGTATTGTTAATAAAATGAGATTATTATATTATTTTCTAGCCACCTACCTAAAAGAAAACAGTAGAAATGTTTTGAAGACTTCTAATACTTAATCTCAGTAATGGACTGTCTACCCATTATTCTTTTAAAATATTTTTGTAGAGAAACCCCTCTATTCTCACATCTATTATAATCAAGATGGTGGCAAAGGAATATGTAATGAAATCCCTACATACTCGATCCACGTAGACCCGACACATTGCATATACAACTGAATTCCATTGATATTTCAAGATTCTTTTCAAAAAGGCCAATATTCACAAAGCTTTAATTACAGTACTTTGCTTTCACTCCACATCAATTTAGATTCCAAGCATCAGTTATGTCATTAACATAATTTGCATACAAGTAAAGATTACATAAATGTCATTGCAAAGTTAGCACAGAGCAAGTAGAATAGACGAGTCTTCAGTTGAAATTCCTTTCAATACCATCTAAAATAGTACAGGTTTTAACCTTGCCCATGAAATCCTTTAATGAGAATTTTCAGCTAGATGATTAGCCTACTTCAACATGAAATGTACTTATGAACTTGGATCATAAGTGTAACTCAGTATTTTAGGATACCAAATGCTTTCACTCCTCTCCATATCTCCATTAATAAATAAAGGGAATGCAACTGTATCATTTCTGAGCATGGTATTATCATAACTGCACAAATGATTCACAGATTTACAGTGTTAAACAAAAATTATGTGAGACGGTTGTTTTGGACTGACCTCTTGCACTAGGTTCCAATAAAGCAGACCAACCAAAAGTGAGTCACTCATGCTAAGTGGCATACAATCAAAATGAAGCTTTAAATAAGCAGATAGATCCTGAAAAAGACTAGTTTTCCTAAAAACAGAAAATTTCAGTCTACCCGAATCAACACAATAAGGACATTCCTTCTGCTTTAACCCTTACACAAAAAAAAGTAACCCAACATTACTAAATATAAATCAATCAGCTCTGCTTTTTCTCGATTGTTCTGTTTTCTGGCCCACACTTTACAAAACCTACTATTCCGCTATTGCTCAGTGGGAATGCTCATTCTATTTCGGAGAATTGAGATTGCCCGGGTTCATGAATTGTTAATAAAAGCCGATTAGATCTATAACTAAATTCATTGTAATTTTGTCTTTTGACAATGGTAATGTAATTTCTGTCTTGACGTGTCATATTTGGGATTTATTTTTACTAATTTTGCCACCAATGCGCCAGTGTAACCCTTTTGCTTTCTCACCCTCAGTTTCTTCCTAAAACTCTTATCATTCTGATCTTAATTCCCATTCAAATAAAGAAGACTCCCAAATATAATATTCCAAACTCTTTCTTATCCTTTCTATTACTTAAGACTATCTTAGAAGACCTATCAGTCAAAAACAAATCCACTGGAATTTTATATTTTCCTATACAATGCCATTCTCAGGATGGTTTCACCATCTGTTTTGGATTTTCATAGTACCAATTAAGTTTTAATTATCTCTAGACAAATTACATAGCTTCTGTACCACACTCTACTGAACTTACTTTTGTCATGTAAAAATCATCCAACTCAATTGCCTTTTCTTTTCCTTATCTTAATTATCTTGGTAATATTTAACAGCGTTGACTACTCCTCCTTTTTAAAACTCTTCTTTTGGCATCTCTGATACTACACTTTTAGTAATATTCAAGCACCCTCACCATTCTCCCAATCCCTTTTGCTGTTTTGCCTTCCAAAGATCTACATTTTGAAGGCCTAAGGGCTCCATTCTGTGTAGTGTTCTATGTTATATGCCCATGTAGTATCTTCCACACCCATAAATTTCTAATACCATATATTTTCTGATTACTCCAAATTTAGGTCACTAGTCCTAATCACTCTCTTGAGCTCTAGAATCCTATGTCAATCTTCCTGCTTAGCATATATTTCTGATTAGGAACCTATCTGAATATTCCATAGGCACCTCAATATTAATGTATTCAGAACACCCTTAAATTCCCCCTGAAATGTATTTTTCCTGAGATTTTTTTCAGTTAAGTGAATTATGTCCCTATGTACCCAGCTGTTTAGGTCAACAGCCTAGAAATAATATGTGGTTCCTTCTTTTTCTTTCCCTTGCCTTTGCATAGTATGTCAGCAAAACCTGATGGCTCAACCTGAAAACCTAGTAAAATCCATTCACATCTCCGCATGCCCACCACTGTCATTCTAGCCCTACCCATTTTTTTAAAATGTAGACTACTAGAATAATGTCCAGCCAGTATTTCTGACTTCTCTCTTGCTTCTTTTACTCTATTATCTATTATAAGGCTTATTTTTATAAATACAAATCAGAATCATTAAGTGCCTTGCTTAAAATCCTTCATTTTCCTCTCCTGCGTGTAGAAATGCCAATCACCTTGTAATGTTTCATAAGGCCATGGGTGACCTGCAGATAGATAGCTCTCTGAGATCATTTCCAGCTTCCCATATCTGGCTCTACTCATTACTGTCTAGTCACAATAGCCTTTCTTTTATCAAACATCTTCCAACCTCAAAACATTTGCGCTCACTGTTCTTTCTCCTTGAATTATTTTCCTTGGATTTGCTCAGGACAAGTTCTTTCACATTATTTGGATCCCACTGAAAATGTCAGAAGCCCTTCCTTGATCACTGAATCTAAAGACTATAATTTTCCAAACTACCTAAATGTGTTATATCATTATATGCTATTGTTTTCAGAGAACTTATGAACATCTAAAATTGTTGTGCTTATTTTCTACTTGTTTTATATTTGTCTTTCCCCACTGGAAAATAAGTTCTGCAAAAGCAGAGATTTAGTCTCATTACTGCAGTACCTAGAACAGGGATTGGCAATCTGTGTTTAATAAATAGTTGTTAACTAAATAGACGAATACATTTTTTTGAAAGGGAAAGCTAAAAGAAATTAAATTTCTCAACATAAAATATCTAATAAATAAACACATAGTGTTTGCTTGAGACTATTAATCTAGCAAAAATGTGGTTAGAATGGGGACAGGTAGAGACTCAGACATTAGATAAGAAGCAGTTTTGACAGGAAAGAGAAAATTCAGTGATGCCTAGGACCAAAATGAAACAAAAAGCAATGGCAAGTAGAAGTGTATGCAAGAACCATATGAGAATTAGGCCTTGAAATAATTTAAAGGTTACTGAATGTGAAGAAAATAGAGGAATCAATGTTAACTCAAAGGTTTCCAGTCTAAGTGAGAGTAAAAATACTAGTTTTATCAGAAAAATCAAGACAAAGCCTAGACATAGATGTGCTTGGCATTCAGTATGGCAATGCATGTACCTGGTAGTATATCCAGGTGGATATGGCCTTTAGTTAACTGGAAGTACAGTTCTGATGTATGAAAAAGAGATTAATATTTTGTTTAAGTTAGGATTATTAAGATATAATTTATATAGAATAAAGTTTACCCTTTTTAAACATACAGTTTAATGATCTTGTAAAATATATATACATTCTCATAACCACCACCACCAAGAAGATACAGAACAGTTTCATCACCTCAAAAATTTTTCTCATGCTCCCT
Source organism: Lagothrix lagotricha (assembly GCA_963574225.1). Classification (NCBI taxonomy): domain Eukaryota; kingdom Metazoa; phylum Chordata; class Mammalia; order Primates; family Atelidae; genus Lagothrix; species Lagothrix lagotricha. Next base: position 72,423 of record CAUYNB010081593.1, read on the forward strand.
AGTAGTCAATCCTTTTCCTGATATTCCAAGTCCTATAAATCACCAATAAAAGTTTTGATCCTAGAATCTTGCCTTTTTCGTAAAGTCATACAAATAGAATCAAATTATATATATCATTTTATATCTGGATTCTAGCACTTAGTAAAATGCTCTTGTAATTCACTTATGTTGTCACATGTTTAAGTATTTTTCATTGCTTAGTGGAATTAAATGATAGATCTGTATCAAGCATATTAATGGATATTTTTGTTGATTTCAGTTTGCAGCTATTATCAATAAAAATGTTTATAAATATTGGTGTATAGACCTTTGAACAGATATACATTTTTATTTCTCTCAGGTAAATATACAGGAGTGGAATTGCTGGGATGTATGGAAAATAAGTGTAATGGTCTAAGAAACTGCCAAACTTTTTCCAAAGCTGGGAATTCACGTCTTTGTGAATTCCCACCAGTAATATATGAGTTTAAGTTACTGTACAACCTGTCAGCACTTGGTGTTGTACTTTTACATTTTAGTCATTCTAGTGGTTAATAGTATTTCATTGTGGTTTTTTTACTTCCCTCATGACAAATGATGTTGACTATCTTTTCATATGCATTTTTTGCTTAATGTATATTGATATGGTTTGGATTTGTGTCCCTGCTCAAATCTCATGTTGAACTGTAATCCTCAGTGTTGGAGGAGGGATCTGGTGGGAGGTGATCGGATCATGGGGGTTAACTTCCCCTTGTGGTAGTGAGTGAGTTGCCACGAGATCTGGTTGTTTAAAAGTGTGTAGCACCTCTCCCTTTACTATCGTTCTCCTGCTCCAGCCATGTAGGATGTGCCTGCTTCCCCATGCCTTCTGCCATGATTGTAAATTTCCTGAAGCCTCCCCAACCATTTTCCTGTACAGCCTGTGGAACCATGAGCCAACTGAATCTCTTTTCTTTAGAAATTACCTAGTCTCAGGTAGTTCTTTATAGAATGTGAGAATGGACTAATACATATATGTTCCTTGGTTAAATGTCTTCAATTATTTTATATATTTTTATTACTGAGCTGCAAGAGTTCTGTGATATATTTTTGGTATAAGTATTTTTATCAGGTCTTTATTTTACAAATATTTCTGCAGTTATCGCTTGCCTTTTCAACTTCTTAACAAAGTTTTTGAAGAATAGAGGTTTTTCATTCTAATAAAACCAGATTTATCAAACTTTTGAAAATAATTTGCATTGTTATGACTTATATATAAAATCTATGCTTAATCCAAGGTCATATCAATTTTCTCCTGTATTTTCTCCTTGATAAATTTTATAATTTTAGCTCTCAGATTTAGTTATAGGATCCAGGTTAACTTTTGTTTATAATGTACCACAGAGTACATTAAAAATTGAGTTTTTTACAAAAAATTATTTGTATAACAATATCCAATTGTTCAAATACCATTTGTTGAAAAGAATATTATTTCTCCATTGAACTATCATGGCACATTTATTGAAAATCTAGTGACTAATGGGTGTGTGTATGTGTGTAGGGGTGTGAGTGTGTTTCTATATATGGTATTTTTATTTTTATCTGTTGTCCCATATGTCTGTCTTTATGCCAATATGATTACTGTAGATTTACAGTAGTATGTGAATCCTCATACTGTAAGCCTTCTCACTTCCTTTCTCAAAATTCATTTTGCTATTTTAAATTTTTGGCATTCATTTATTAATGTTATAATTAATTTGCCAATGTTCACTTAAAAAGCTTGCTAGTGTTTGGATAGAAATTAAATTGAATCTATAAGCAGTCTAGGAAGAAATGTCATCTTAACAATACTGAGTTTTCAGATACATTAACACAGTATGTCTCTCCATTGTTATGTGTCTTTAATTGCTCTCATCAATATTTTGTCTTTTTTTACTTTAAACATCTTTCATGTTTATTCAAATTTATTCTTGATTGTCATGTGTTTTACAATATTGCAAATGATAGTTTTTCATTAAATGTATCTACGTTTCCAATTGTTCATTGCATATGGGTCCAAAAACTGTGATAGTTTCAATATCTGTTTCATCTCTTGATTTGACTCTGTTGATTTCTTTATCCCTTCACAATTGTCCTCTTGTAAAGCAGCTGGAATTTCAGAAGTATTTCAGTTGTTAATACTTGTTAATACTGTGGAGGAAAAACCATGGCTTTACAATTACATCAAGATCAAGGATAATTTGTTGGAATGGAGAAAACACTAACTGTAATGTTAAAAGACAGGAAACTAAATGTCCATCAAAAGCAATATTTATATTTGGCATTAATCAATGCAGATTGAAAATACAAGGGAAAAAGTTGAGCAGCATTATTTTGACACTTTCCTAGAGCATAAGCATAGCTGTGTTCCAATAAAACTTTATTTGAAAAAAAAAAAGTTGCTAGGCCAAAGTCAGCCTGTGGATATAATTTACTGACCTTTGTCTTAGAGAAGTCAGAGGGGTACAAGATAAAATGCAGAGGGAGAAAGTAAAATGGGGCCCAAGGTCTTTCCTATATGCAAAGGCCTTTTCCCATTCTTCCCAAATTATCCTATAAAACTCTAGTAAATAAGTCCATACTCTGTGAAGTCTATCCTTTCTTAATCATGGATTCCTCTTTGATCTTCATTGACTGTATTATAATTATACAAAGATACATCTATCTCATCTAACATATTAACAGGTCTTTCAGTGAAGGTAACATTTCTTATTCATCTTTGTACAGACATTTTTAGAAGTGTAGAAAAAAATTGAAATAATCATGTGGGAAACAAAAATGACTTACGTGATGTCAAACCATATTAATTTTGTTGTGGCAAAATCGGTTTCATTTTATTACTTTCTTGAGAAATTTTTGGCTTGAGAAAACTGAAAGAATGTTTAAGAAGCAGATGATAGGGAAAGAGATCTGTAAGTGGATAACACAGAGTTCAAAAAATGGACTTCAAATGGTGGGTGTCCAGGAATAATGAAAGTGGAATAAAAAGGAATAAAAGTAAGATTTAGATAAGATATGAGGAAGAAAGGAAATAAGACTTTTTAAAGTACAAAGATTACCAATGCAAATTTATTTAATTCAATACACAAATCCAGTCCACTAATTTTGATAATTCTACATGGAAAATGCAAACATGATTAAAGTTTTCTGTGAAATAACTAGATGGCACCTTCTTGAGGTAGAGAATGTTGTCTCTGCTAGGCAGTGAGGTATTAAGAAGGTGTTCACGAAAGGTATTGATTGATGGGCAAATAGTCTCTTTCCTGAGGTATATCTAATTATTTCATCTGGATTGCACCAATTGAAGGGATAAAAATCAGGGAACGAAAGACAGGATGTTTCTGTATCAATAACAGAAAACACTGTTGCTCCTGACAAGAAAAGAACATGAGTGTAAACTCTCAAGTTCTTCAAACTCAGAAAATGTGTTCAATAGATAGATACATATTTCCCACAGTGTTTTTGTATTTCCTTTGAGCAATTTATAGTAAATAGATTCAAGTTTTCTCAGTTGTGTCTCAAAATCCCAGTTCTGATCTGGCTTTTTGTATTCCCCAGTGTCACCATGTTTCCAGATCTTTCATTTTTCTTCCATCTTAAGGCTGAAAGAAGTTTATCATATTATTAGACAACAGAGCAGAACAAAATAATACATCAAGCCTCAGCACTCGGTATTGTTTTGCAGAGAAAACCAGGTGAATTCTTTTACTGTGTGATTAGTGAAAGAGAAGAGAATGTATCAGGTACTATACTTTAGAAATTGATAAGAGTTGATATGTTTAATTAATGGTTAAAGGAACAAAAATATAGCAAATAGATGAGAACGTAAGTAATTGAAACAAATATGCAAAGCCTAAAAATCCCCAAGATTTATTTTTATAAAAATCTCAGGAATACGTAGTGGAGAAATAAATTAATATGTGATAAATAAGGAACATATTAGAACATTTTATTCAATAATATAAAAGTGAGACTCTGGGATAACTGTCATGCTTTTACACATAAAATTCCATTATTTCCATTAACATAAAGACATGTAACAATTAATTGTAGTAACACACCTAAAGTGATTACTAAATGTTCCCACCTATGTATCACACTGAGTCTTCTCCAAAAATAAGTATCTCAAATATCCATAACCAACACTTTTCAAGAAGTAGCCAAAAAATATTAACCTTTGTCATGTTAAAAGCTTTCTAGAGATAAACATGTAGAAAATTATTTGTTATATCCAAATAAATTCAAGAAAAATCAGAATATCATCAAATCTTTGGGAATGAATATTGGGTTCATTTCATCTTCCATTTTGGAAACAAATGCTATCATTTGTGAAACTATTCTAAATTCAACTTGCCACACTGATCTTCAAATGTATGAGAAAGGTTGTTCTCTGGTATTTATAGATCTAAAACACAGCTGATGTCCTCATTCAGCTACACACTCTGGATGATTATTGCATCCCTCAAGTGGGTACTATAAGGCACAAGAGATGTAGACCACATGAGAAATGGAATCATTTTCTCCACATGCAGGACCTGAAAAATCCATCGATTATGGAATGGAATGTGCATATTACAAGAAAGGCAGCCACAGGCATGAGTTAGGCTCTGCATGCTAGCAAACCATCAGAGCAAGAGCTTGTGCTAAACATGGAGCCAGGCTTTGGGGCAACTTAACTCCCCTCAACTTACACCTTTAAACAAATACTGGTCTAAGTATAATATATCCATTAAACCAAAACACCTTTATTTTTGAGCTGGGTGATAATAGATTCCTGGCTCTTATCCTTCTTAAAACAAAAAAAAAAAAAAGGAAAATGATTATTGTAATTATTTAAAACATGCATCCAAATAAAAGACTTATTTTTTTCCTGTATATGTTATTATGTTGGTGCAAAAGTATTGCGATTTTAGCTATTTCAAAAACCTCAATTACTTTTTCACCAATCTCATCTTATGTCAAACAAACACAAATTGATTTCAACTATACTCAATTAAATGTTTTATGTCAACTATATTAAACTCTGCGAAAAGTTGCCAGCATGGAGTTTATTCTCTAATAAAGGAAAAGAATTGAATCTTGATATTAATCGTAAAGTGAAATTCAGATTAGCCATTGAAAATTTTTGAATTACTAAAATTACATTAGAACTTAACAGTTGTTTGTTAAATGTAGAACTGTCACACTGGCAATGTCAGAAGAAAAATAAACCTTCATTATTCTACAGGTGTTTTGTTTTAATGGATACATCATACTTAGACCAGTATTTGTTCATTTAAAAATGAACACTTCTGAAATACTTAAGGCATTTAAAAGTTAATTCTGTTGATATTACTGACATTACACATTTAGCAGTTGAAGTTATCTGAGAAATTGTGTTTGCATTGTTAATCTACATAGCCATTTTTTTCTCTCTCTTGAATTTGTGCATTTTCCGAGGTAGGACAAAGAAAGAAAAACAGTATGAAGAAAGGGAAAAAATTTGGCATTTTCTAAGACCAACAAATTATTCTCAATTTGGCTAGTGCTAAGAATTCCTGAGAGAGAGAGTAGGAGCAACAGTGAGTGGTCTACCTGGAAACCTGATCATAGTTATAAAGAAAGAAGGCAGGTGCATTGGGAATAAAGGAGGAGACTGCAGTGGTGAAGAATTAGGAATACTATATGCAACATTTTCAATAAAAGATTTTTTTTCTCAGATATATGGAATTTTGTTCCAGTTTGTTTGACACAAAGCTTATAGACTCACGTCAAACTGCTCAAGACAAGAAGAAAAGCTTTGTAATGCTGAAAGAAGCCAAAGTCCTTTCAAATCCTTTCAGTGTGTGAATACATTTCAGGGTTGCTTTCTCCTGGAACCCGCCAGCTTATGCATACTAAAGTTGTCCAGTTTTATTTTTCACACCAAATGCTTTTGCAATCCTTGACCACACTATATACAGTAAAAAAGTAGAATAGGGCTCTTAAAGTGGTCTAATATTTTGTTCATATTGTCCCTGAAATTTAAATAACAGGAGTAAACAAAAAGTTTAATGTTCCATATGTGAATTTTCAGAGACACAACATTATATTTTTCTGTGGTGTGGTTCATATGTTTAGACTAGAGCTTTTAATGGGCTGGCCAGAAGACAATAAAATAGAGAGTCATATTTTATTTCCTTTCCCTACTGTAAATGATGTATTCCTGTGTTGTCTCCCTTTACGTTTACTATAGATAATAAACTATCTTATTGCTCATCTTAAATTCTTGCTGAATTTCACATAGAAGTTTCAGTTTTCATGAAAAATATAATGCTACTAACCTCGGAATTCTCATTATCATTATATCAAAATTTACCACATAACCAGGATTTGAAACATTAACATTCATGATCCATTTAACCCTGTCATATATTCAATTACATTATTTAAAATTGATGTAGCAAGAGAAGTCCAAAAGGAAGATGTTACTGCCTATTGTTGAAATTGAAACTTTAGAGGGGCCAAGAACATACAATTGGGAAAGGATGGTGTCTTTAATAAATGGTGTTGGGAAAACTGAATAACCATACCTAAAAGAATGAAACTGGACCTCTATTTGTCAACATATACAAAAATCAAATCAAAGTTGATTAAAGGCTTAAATCTAAGACCTGAAACTACAAAACTATTGGAAGAAAACATTCAGGAAACACCCAGGACGTTAGTCTAGGTCAAGACTTTTGTGTAAAACCTAAAAAGAACAAACAACAAAACTAGAAATAGACAAATGGGATTACATCAAGATAAAAAGCTTCTGCATAGGAAAGGAAACATTCAACAATGAGAAAATAGGCCACAGAATGAAAGAAATATTTGTAAACTATCCATCTGAAACGAAATTAATAATCTGAATATATAAGAAATTCAACTCAATAGCAAAATAATAATCTGATTGAAAAAATAGGCAAAAGACCGAATAGATATTTCTCAAATGAAGACATACAAAGTTTAACATTCTTCCATGATTAAAAACTCTCAATACATTAGGTGTTGAAGGAATGTACCTCATTATAAAAATCATACGTGACAAGTCCACAGCTAACATCATACTCAATAGTGAAAAACAGAAAGCTTTTCCTCTAAGATTAGGAATAAGAAAAAGATTCTGACTCTCACCACTTTTATTCCATGTATTAGCAGAAATCCTAGACTTAGCAATTAGGCAAGAAAAAAAGGCCATCAAAATCAGAAAGAAAGAAGTAAAATTATCTCTGTTTGCAGATGACATGGTAATATATGATACAGTTTAGATGTCTGTTCCCTCCAAATCTCAGTTGAAATGTAATCCCCACCACAGAGGTGGGAGGTGTTTGGGTCAAGGAGGCAGATCCCTCAAGAATGGCTTGGTACTCTCCTCATTGATAGTAAATGAGTTCTCATGAGATCTGGTTGTTTAAAAGTATGTGGCACCTTCCTCCTCCCTCTCTCTTCTGCTCTGGCCATGTGATGTGCCTGCCCCACCTTCACCTTCCACCATGATTGCATGCTTCCTGTGGCCTCCTCAGAAGCTGAGCAGATGCCAGCACCATGCTTCCTGTACAGCCTTCAGAACTGTGAGCCAATTAAATCTCTTTTCTTTATAATATGCCCAGCTTTAGGTATTTCTTTAAAGAGACTTAGAGTGGACTAAGACAATATATATAGAAAATTCTAAAAACTCCACCAAAAGTCTGTTAAAAATAAAATTTTAAAAAATAAAGACATAGAAAAAAACATAAGACAAAAAAAGACATAGATAATTGAAATTAGTAGAAAATATAAATATCTATATACGTAATGAAAGAAATGTTTTCTCCCCTAAGAAGGAAACAAATTTACATATCATAATGGCATACCATGTACAGAAAAAAAATTGATTCTGACCTATCAACAATATAATCTATTCTCATAAATTTCATGAGTGACAAGGATAAAGGAAGGGTCTCACGTATTTCTAAGTTAAAAATATAAGTCATGTAGAATGAAAATTAATTTACCTGGCATTAAAGATCTTTACAACAATCTCCAATACTATGCTACAGTAAAGCAGTACTTTTAACTTAAGAGGAAAATAAAATGAAACTAAAAATGAATACCCAGCCAAATTTTCCTTTCTGTATAAAAGAAACAGATAAGACAATTTCACTGTGAGTCCTTCCTGAAATAAAAGTATTTTGTACTAAAAAATGTTTTGCTGTGGAAAATATGTGTCTATGAGATCCATTGATATACAGCATTGAGGTTAATCAAATATGAGAATCACAGTATCAAAATAGCACCTTTATTGTAAAACTACGTGTTCATCAATTGCACCAATGGAATTTATTTCTAGTTCTGTTGAAATCAATTAATTTGAAGTATAATATTTTATTAAACTAGAAACCTATAGCATAATCCCATTCTTGCAATATTACCATCTTACCCTTCCCTTAAATATTTATTCTTCTATTAACATCTAGAATTACATATACCAAGTACTTATGTTCACATAGTATATTCTTTGTTACTTTTTATTAATTCTTTGGTTCTATGGTATTTAAATTTTTGTATTTAGCATACATTTTAAAAACTTAATGGAGTTATTTTTAAAATATAAAGACATCTGTTGAAATGAAAACAAACAAACAAAAGCCTAAGTAAATGTGTAATCAGTCCCACACTTGCTCAATCTATGCAACCTGGTCATATAAAGTGAACCACAGAGCAATGATAGAACTGTGTAGTAAGTAGAGATTTACTCACTCAGAGTAACACTGTGGAAGTCTGAAACACAAGGAATGAAGGACAACAGTCAATATCTGTTTCTCAAACTCTAAATATATGGGATTTCCACTTATTCATAAAAATGGTAGTTTACATTCTAATAATATGAATACATGAGTCATCAAAAACAGAACTGAAATCCTTGATTGTTACAATTTCTTGAAACAAAAGATTTATGTTCGGAATGCCTATTTTTTATAAGAAATTAGAGCATCAAAATTGTAACACTAAAACATAATGAATACATAACACAAACCAATGTTTATCATTTCTGAACCAATAGTCTGCTCACAATATCAAAAACAATGTAAGACACTTCTATTTTTCCAATGTGCATGAGAAGCAAGGGAGTGGTATAGTCATTTCTATAAATCTGTAGCTATTCTAGATAATATCGAACTACATGAAAGAATATTTGTAAATATATGATTTATAAAGCTATATACTATGATATTAGGAGAAATAGACATTATTTAAATAGATACCGTATCTCTCACTTACACAAATTATTATGGAAAACTTTGACTAAAACTGACCCTCATATGAGGAAATCCTGTTACATACCAAAATAGTTAGAGACCCAAGCACTTCAACATTAACAGAGAGGCACTAATTATTTTTAAAAAGAAGAGGACTTAAGTTCAAATAATTATTATTGAAAAGTAATGCCCAAAAATATTTTAATCAAGCCACTCTCATATTTTACTCATAACACATATAAAAAATAGTTTACAAAAAAGTATTACTTCAAGTGGCTCTTACTTGAGTATAGATTCTGAAGTTTAATAAACATAACTTACTTTTAGCAACTGAAGTTCATTAAACAGTCAAGGTCTATGCTTTAAGGTTTCTATTGAATCTACAGATCAATAGACTCGGGTCTTCTGTTTATTAAAGTAATTAAAATGTACGTATCACTATCCCCTTAGTAGTCAAGTAGTCTCCATGTCATTCCAGAGTTAATGAGTAAAAATGGGGGGGTTCTCAACAATTCAATGAACTCAGCCCACTGCCTTGTGTGGATTTGTATTTAAATCCTCCAAGCTGGTCAGCTTTAATTCTTGCTTCATATATCTCTAGAGATATGTGCTCATAGGTTCTCCGCATTAAGCAGAGAGAATAATGGTGTAATTTTCATTTAAAAGATGAATGATGCACTGACCATTTGAATCAATCTTGCCTTTTCTCTTATAAACTAAAAATAAAATCCTAAGCTCCCATCAACTAAACAGAACTAAGGTGACCCTGAAGAAACCTTAAAAACTGAGTTTCTAGCCATGACAGGCAAGGAGATCAGCTACCCCTCATCGTAACCACTCCCTTTTGAAATGCAGGCAAAACTGACCAGAATTAATGTTAAAATAGAGATCATAAGACTCATAAAATAGATTAATTTGGTAATGAGATACCAAATTATTAATAAGACCCAAGGACATGCAAGGTAAGGGTTAAGTCATGCCTGAAGGCCAACAATCTTGCTGAATAGGTCATATTTGGCTAACTCTGGCATAGCATTAACATTCTTTTTTGCTAACTCCTACTGTTTAGACAAAATTTTGTTCCTTTAGTCAATAGTGTATTTTAAAATCTCTGAATCCACCTGAGACTTATAAGCCCTCGCTTCAAGATACTCCACCTTTTTGGGCTAAACCAATATATACCTTCTATATAATTATTTATGTCTTTTCCTCTAACACCTGTCTCCCTGAAATGTATAAAACCAAACAGTAATCTGCTGTCTTACATATACTTTTCTCAGGACTCTCTGAGACTGTTTCTGTGGCCACAGTTATTCATGTTGGTTCAGAATAAACCTCTTCAAAATATTTTAAAGTGTTTGGTTTTTCAGTTAACATTTCTTTTTCATTTAGCTTCCAAACATTTTACATTATGCTATTTTTCTCTCTCTACCATGGAGGTAACATTTTCTTTCATCACACTTTTCATAAGTGGTAAATATATTCTTTAGTATATATTGAGTACTTTATCTCCCTTACATATTTCAACATCCCAATTATTTTCCTATATAGTTTTGGAAGGCAGCTATGCTAACCACTATACCACCAACAAAGACTTTATAGCTTTATATAGCTTTGAATCATTGTAGGTGTGTGTGTTTTTTTTTAGACAGGGTCACCCTCTGTTGCCCAGGCTGGAGGGCAGTGGCATCATCATGGCTCACTACAGCCTCCACCTCCAGGGCTCAAGCAATCCTCCCACCTCAGCCTCCCAAATAACTGGGACTATGGGCACAAAGTACCATATCCAGATTTTTTTTTTTTTTTACAGATGGGGTCTCACTATGTTGCCCAGTCTGGTTCAAATTCCTGGATTCAAGCAATCCTCCTCCCTTGGCTTCCCAAAGTGCTCGGCTGACAAGTATGAGCTACCTGGTTTTTTTTTTCTTACTCTGAAAAATAGTATTTCTTACACATATTTTTAAAAATCATTTAAAAAATATTACTGAACAGTGGCAGAAAAATGCAATTTCTGACATCTTGCATGCTTGTGAAAAGAGTTAATCTCTATTCCATCCATTAAATGATCACAGTTTACCATTTACATCATGTGGTTTAATGAAACTAGCTTTGCATGAAGGATGTTAAATTATGTAAATCTCATAATAAATTTATCTGGTAATATCAGTATAACAGACAATGGTTTGCTAAGAGCATAACTTTAAGTCCTCTTTTGTGGTAAGGAAATTAAATAAACATTTTACCTATTATACACATGCACACCTCTTACATAGAGCTTTATTTACCTTTTATGCTAAAGGAGTTGTTGACTGCATATTCTGAAGAACTTGAAAGCTAAGAAAATTTACATCACTACAGCAAAGCTTATACATAGGGAGGAAGGGCCAGAGACTAGCCCAGAAACTGAACAGATCACATCCAAATTTTACAGTTCTTGTGGGAATAGAAAATATATGCAATTTGTGTGATGAATATTTGAAAAAGTTCAAGCCAGGTCTATTGACCAGGTTGAGCAACAACGAACACTGCACATTGGCAAGTAAGGCGGTGACTTAATGATGTAATTTGAAGGGTCCTGAAAGGTAGCCCCTACCTCTCTAAACAAAAATGTGTCTCCTCCCTGTCTCACCATGATGCCTGAAATGTCTATTATTGCTGTAATTACTTATGAATTAAGGTAAAATCTGTAAAGTGTAACACATTAGATAGAATGGCAGGCCTGAATAATGGCCCCCAAAAATATCCAGGTCCTATATTACCGTATATGGCAATGTTGATTTTGCAGATGTGATTAAACTAAGAATCTGTAGATGGAGGGATTATTCTGGGTTATCTATGTGGGTCCTAAATGTAACCACAAGTGTCTTTATAAAAGAGAGGTAGAGGGAGATTGGACTACAGACAGAAGAGGAGGCAATATGTTGACTGAAGCAAGATGCTAACCTCCTGGCTTTGAAGATGGAGGAAAGGACCAGAGCCAAAAAAAGCAAAGAATGCAGCTCTGGAAGGTAGAGAAGGCAAGGAACCAGATCGGTCCTAGATCCACTGGAAGGAGCACAGCCCTGATTTTGGACTTCTGATCTCCAGAAGTTGGGTTTTTTAAGCCATGAAATGTACGGTAATATGCTATAGCAGCAATAAAAAATTACTACAATTAGTAGCCATTTGGACAGTTAAGTCATTTGAATCCCACCCATATGGGTGCATTCTGATTAGGAATGGTGCTAGGAAGCAAACGGTAGCAACATGGATGGCGTTAGGTATTACAGAATTTTATTCTGAAGTCAAAAAACTGCTAAAAAAAAAAAAAAAAAGACAGGGGCTTCAACAGGGGACAATTGAAAATACCATATTTTCTATCACAACTTGATATTATTTTTTAATTCTGTTCTAAGAAATATTATCATACTTGGTCACGTTATCTCAATAAAGTAATCAACTTCTCACTTGATGGTAAAGTGGAGTTTCAATCTCTTTTTTATCCTAATGGAGAACAGTCTCTCACAAGAATATAAAAAAAAAAATGTTGTAACACTCTTTTCAACTGAGAAAACACCCTATACACATAGGGCATTTTGATTTTTTCTTTTTCTTTTCATTTCTGTCAGAAGTAAACATCCTGCTGTTGAAAAGGCTTGCCATCTGATTAACTATACTATATTCAGATGAATGACATAATGTTTATGGAAGTATACCAAATAAATAAAAAATATTTGCTGAGTGAGAACAATCTATTTATAAAGGTGATTATATCCTTACTATAATCTAAAAATATTACAAAATTTTTATAATATAGAAATATAGTATATTATCACATATTTATTGCATATATTTTATGTAATATATTTTATATATAATACATAAAGATTATATATAAAATACATATTGCATATGTAATATATATTTTATATTTTCATATGTAATATATATAAATTTTAAACCTCCTTTCAAACCAATATGTCAGAAATATAATTTAATACATTGTTTTTAAAGGGAAGATATTGAAGGGAAATAATTGAATGCAATTGAATCAGGAAGGTTTCAAGATGTGTTTTTAACAAAAGACAGTCATGAATTGACAAGGAGGAAAACAAATTTTTGCAATCACCAAATTCAGAGCTAAGAGGAAAAACAGTCCAGTTACAAAAGGCTAGAGAATTTCCCACAAACCGACACAGAGTAATAATGTAAGTGACACATCTATGGTTTAAACTGGATATAGCAAGTCGAATCAGAGTACATTTGAAACCCCATTATGGCACTTTGTTTAATGGCAAGTGTGAAACACCTCTGCTAAATCATTCCTGGCATAATCAATGTAGTCACTGCCGTGTCTAACTGCATTTTCATAGGTCTGCTGCCTTAGCACATTTCCAGAGTTATTTCTTCCTCTCCTTCACCAGCTCTTTACTAAAATGCTCTGGTAATCATCCTTTACTGAACTTGAAGGCTGTGTCCCCTTCAGAATGTTCATCTATGCCGATGGCCTTCTGAATTTAATGGCTTGTAATTATTGTTCCCTCCTAAACTGTGTAACTTTTGTAACTAGAAAAGTAAGCAGTATTCTGCCAAAATCCTTCCCTCTAGGAGAAACAAGAAAGTGAAGCAAGGTTATTGGTATCCATGCCAAAGAGAAAGAGACTGACAAAGCCGATTCATCCATTTGTCTGCAGGATCAAATTAAAGGCATAAGCCAAGGCCTTCCTTTAAGCCTTGACCTGGCTGGGGCAACATGAAATAACCTTATTCCTCATCTGTCAGTTGAAACAGGGTCGTTCTGAGAGTGAGCGAAATTTGGGCTATTTATTTCCATTAATACAATCAATTATTACGACAGTTCATCAAGGTTGGGAGTGAGTGAAATTTCTAAAAATGCTCAGTCTATAAGAATTCTATTACAAGTGGTCCTGTAGATTAGTGTCAGCACACTAATAATCAAATATCCTTGACCTCATCTCACATAAATAATGCCACATGCAAATATCAGTCAATATATGTATGTATGTCTAGCTCCCACACAATTTTTATAGCACTTAGGTAGCTTCTCTACCAACAAAGTAAATAAAGTAAAATATTTGTAAAAACTGACAAATAAGGTTAGCGATGTTCTTGGCAGATTTTGACTGACAATAAAAAAAAGTGCTAAAGAATATCCCTAGAGCAAATATCACTAAAATTCTTTGAAGTGAATAAAATCTGTACAGAAAAGTAAAATTTTATTCTAAATATGTACATTCAGATACTATTTTAGATAATAAAATATACAACAAGGAAAACACTACCACTAATGTAGACAACTTTAGCACCCTCAGGCTACCTCACACATTTGTGTTTATGGTCCTGTGAGTCCATGTTCACACTGCTATAAAGAAATTACCTGAGACTGGGTCATTTATAAACAAAATAGGTTTAATTGACTCACAATTCCTCAAGGCTGGGAAGCCTCAGGAAACTTAGAATAATGGTAGAAGTGAAGGGGAAGCAAGGCATTTCTTATATGGCAGCAGGAGAGACAGAGTACATGTAGGGGAAACTGCCACTTTTAATAAAACCATCAGATATCATGAGAACTGCCTCCCTATCATGAGAACAGCATGGGTGAAACAGCCCTATGATCCAATCACCTCCCACCAGGTTCCCCTCTCCACACACAGAGATTACAGTTCAAGATGAGATTTGGTGGGGACACAGAGCCAAACCATATCAGTCATATAACATTTCAGTCAATGACAGACCACATGTACAATGGTGGTCAGATGTCTTACAGCCTAGTTGTGTAGCAGGCTAAACCATCTAGGTTTGTGTAAGTACATTCTGTGATAGTCACACAACAACGAAATTGCCTAATGAGGCATTTCCCAGAATGTATTCCTGTTATTAAGTGATGCATGCCTGTATACATCTGGTATAAAGAAAATGAAATCTTTTGCTGGCCAGGTATACATCAAAACAATTTTCACAATGGTATAGGGATTAAAATTTCCATATTTAGAATCTTTTACACAGTGTATCTCAAGTAATCCCTTTCTGTCTATAAGCCAAACTGTACATATGCAATCTATGCAAGACCATTTTTCTTTCCTCTGGATTAACATAATATTTTGAAAAGAAATTTTCCTTTTTTTCCAGTCTTGGAGGTGAGCTGAACTGTTTATATTTCTCTTTAAGAGAAACTGATTGGGATGCATAGCTGATTGACAGTCTGCAGATGCTACAACTTTAGACCCATCCGGCGCACATGCGAGGCCACTCCCAGTTTGCTGCTCTCAGTCAATGACTGAGTGTGGTAGGGGGTGGCAGAGAGTAGAAGAACTCCCAACCACTTGAGAATTCTCACCCAACCAATGCTACTAGATATGGGATTCCTCTAATGGGCAACTTTGGCTATGGGGCTCTCCATTGGCTTGGCTAAAACTTTCTCAGGACTATATTTTCACTCTGAGATTCTTAATCCAATTTTTCTGTCCATTGCAATTGAGATGTGAAGCCTCTCTCTGCTCACTCCTGTTTCTTCTTTGTTTATCCTCTAGAAGCATTAGCCTGGAAATCTCCTGAACATTTAGTTTAGTCTTGGAATTTTCTTCTTGAAGCACTCAAATATAAACAGGTGATTCCAGGAAAAAAGGAGTCACCCCTATCATTATCATTCACAATCTTCTTATGACTATCACTAAGCTTCTCATTCCTACAACTTGCATCCCTACTACTCTAGGCTCTGCAGGGTTAGAAGTCCTGCTCATCAAGAAGTGTGTGCTTTTGCGAGGGGCATAGCATAAGTTTCATTGAATTACAAGTTACAGCTGCTACCTGGGCTCTTTGGACTCCTTAGGCTCCAGAATCTGTACATAGAAAAGACTGACCATCTTGGCATGCTAAATTGACTGGGCTGCATGAGGAGATAGAATTGCTTTTATACAATAGAGTTAGAAAGGATACATGTGAAAGCCTAGTGATCCATGTGGGTGCCTTCTGTACTCCCTTGCCCAATACTAATTGTAAACAGATACACAAAACAACCTGAGACTGAGAAAGATATAATTACCTAAGGCTTAGACTTCTCAGGAGTGAAGGTGTGATCCACACTTCCAGGTAAGCTATTAAGACTGACAAAGTAACAAGCTAGGATAAAAGGAATTTATAATTGGAAGAGGAGTAATTCAACCTACTAGCCAATAAAATCCTTCTTCTAAGTTTTCTCCTAGGAATAATGGTTCCCAGAATCATGCAATAACCACCCATATATAGGTGCAGAAATGGATCTCTGTAGCATAAGGAGACCGTGGCGGGTATGAAGGTGTCCCGTTTAGCTGTAGGAGCACAGCTCGTTGAAAGCCTCCAGCTGCCATCACTTTGAATTCACCACAGCATTCATGCCAGGCCACACCTCCCCTGGGAGGTCCCAGCCAATGACCAGGTCCTATAGGGTATTAGAACTTGGCCACTCCTGCCCCATGTTGATTCTCTGGTGAGCAGCTTTCATTTGAGGACTCCTGTTCAGCTTGGCAAAAACTTTCTCAGACCTGAGCTTTACTATTAAACTTGTTCACAGATGGGCAAAGCTTCATCATGATCTGGAGGTCTTCTTGCCTATGCTTATCATCTACTTTTTGTTTAACAACCATTTCTCCAATAAATATCTTCCATATTTAGTCTTGGCATCTACTCCTCAGAGGATATAAACTGACTCAATTTCTTAATTTTTTTCAAAAAAAGATGGTCCAGTTTAATTAATTCTGAATACCATGAGCAGATTAAATTTCCTAAAACACAAGTTGGATTGTGTCACTTCCTTGTCACCACATATTTTAATCAGAATCAGTCCCACTCACATTGCAATATAATGTTCTTACATGATCTAGTCAACAACATTGCACATACTCTTTTAAAAAACTTGTTTCTTTAATATGACTAGTCTTCTCTCTGACCCTAAGTGGGAATGAACAAGCATTCTTCTTAGTACTTTCACAATATTCTTTGTTTTCTACAAATATAAATCTTAATCCTTTCTCATGAAATATTTACTGACAACTTAAAAATTAAAATTTTTGTGGATTTTTATCACTAAGAGCTATAAAATCTAACAGTAGCACGAAACTTTTCAGTTTGTGTATTAAACTTTTATTTTCTTTACAAAATATATTAGAGCAAAAATTGATTCCAAATTGTAACACTATGGCCCACATTCTGTCTTCAGAAATTTGGCTTTCAAAAATATACATGCAAAAAAATGATTTTAATTCAAAAAGCATTTTTACCATAGAACAATTATAAAATGTATAAAAGCATAATATAAAAAAACTTAGTCACAACACCTTCCATGGTTAACAATTAATACTATTACATAAATATCTAGCAATTTTCTATGCATGCATACATATATTAAATATTAACATGTAGCATTTTACCAGTCATGGTGGTACAGTCCTGTAATCCCAGCACTTTGGAGGCAGAGGTATGTGGATCCCTTTGGCCCAGGAGTTTGAGACCAGCCTGGAAAACATAGTGAGACCCCACCTCTAAAAAAATTTAAAAATTAGCCTAGCATGATGGTGGTATATGCCTGTAGTCCCAACGACTAAAGAGGCAAAGGTGGAAGGATTGAGTGAGTCCAGTAGGGTGAGCCTGCAGTGAGCCATGATCACACCATTGCATTCCAGCCTAGGCAACAGAGCAAGACCCTATCAAAAAAAAAAAAAAAAAAAAAAAAAAAACTATGTAGCATTTACACACATAAATTTGAAATCAAACAATATTGGCTGCTTTGTTAACTGATATTTTTGCTAAACAATTTTGTTAACATCATGAACATTTAAAGGTTATAAGTATCAGAAATACTAGGATTCATTAAAACAATTTTATAGTATGCAAAGTTTAGTTTCTTCAGTTTTTTAAAATAAATAATTTCATAAAATACATTCTTATAAAATGTCTTTGATATTTTCTTAAGGATAAATCTCTAGGATTCTGGATCAAATTTCTTTATACACTTTTTTTAGGATCTTGATGTAGGTTACCATCATGCATATTGCTAGAAAAGTTCTGCAAAATTATGTTCATATTCTCTCAAATTATAGTTTTTTTAATTTTTTCAATTTTATGGATGAAATATTTTTGTATTTTCACTAATTTGTATTTTCACATATTCTTTTTTTAGTAAACTGACATTTTATTAATGATATACTGCTTCTAATATGAGGGGGGAAAGAAATGCTTGCTTTGGAGTCATTCAGACCTAGATTTTAGTTCTGGTTATGACATTTACTAGTTGTGTGATTTCGAGTCAGTCACCTAACTCTTTAAGACTAAGTTTTGTTGTTGTTGTTCTTCTGCAAAACTGAGATAATAATATTTATATCATTGACTGGTAGTAAGGATGAAATAAGATAAAAAAGTTTTAATTCATTGCTTAGTATATAGTGACTGTTCAAAAATTCTAGTTATGATTGGCATATATATATCTTGAATCTTTACTACTGTTAAATTTATATTTCTATTCTTTCTAATTGTTCTGAGGTATATGATTGTCAAATCAGACACACAAATGTCAGTGGTTTTATCAAATATCAAGTTTCCAAAATAGCATTAAGGATATGGTCAATTGTAAGACACTGGCAAAGCATGAAGATGTCTTACATGCTATATCAAACAGTATACACCTATTTTTATATAGGGAGTCAGTGACCTTTTTGAGCAATTAGAAATGGGAAAAAAGTATATTAGTTCATTACTCTTTATTTCTTTGTATATATCTTAGTTCCTTTCTGGTAACATATTTCACTTTCTGAACAACTTTAACAGTTCCTATAGAGTAGAGCTGTCCACATTAAATACAAACAACATTTTATTTTTTTTGTCTAAGAATGTATTTCTACTTTTTAAAAAAAAAAAAAAAGAATATTTTGCTGGATATAAAATACTGAACTGAGAGTTTTTTTCTTCCTTTAGCACTTTAAAGATGCCATCCATTGTCTTACAACTTAAATTGTTTCTAAAGAGAAGTTTGCTGTATTTCTCATCTTTTTTCCTTTGCATGCAATGTACTTTTTTTTCTGGCTACCTTCAATATTCATCTCTAGTTTTATGTTTTCATGTGTGGTATCTTTTCCTTTATCATTTATTTATTTAATTTTACTTTCCTTTTTAATTTAATTGAAATCTTATCGTTATTTTATTACAGTAGTTATCCTGTTTGGTGTTCTCTAATCTGTGCTTTCAGTTCTATCATTAATTTTGGAAAAATCTTAACCAAAAATCTCAACCAATAGTTCTTCAAATGTTTCCCCTGTCCCATTCATTTATCACATTCTCAAATTCTATTTGCATGTATTTTATTGTATTTTGAGACAGGGTCTCGCTCTATTGCCCAGGCTGGAAGCACAGTGGTACAATCATATCTCACTGCAGCCTCAACCTCCTTGGATAAAGGATCCTCCTACTCAACCCCCTGAATACCTGGGACTACAGGTATAACCCACTGCGCCAAGCTAATTTTTGTGTTTTTGTAGAGATGGGGTTTTACCACGTTGCCCAGGGTGCTCTTGAACTCCTGGGCTCAAGTGATCCAACTACCTCAGCCTCTCAAAGTACTGGGATTACAGGTGTGAGCCACTGTGCTTGGCCTATTTACAAGTATTTTAGATCATTTGATATTGTTCCAGAGCTTAGATGCTCTACTGTTGTTTCATTTTCCAACTTTTTTTTATGTTTCATTTTGTATAATTTTAACAGTCTTGTCTTCCTGTTCACTGATTCTTTCCTCAGTTGTGTTGATTCCAGTGAGAAATCTTCATCACCATATTTGTGTTTCTCATTTCTATCATTTTGATTTCTTTTCTTATACTTTTTTTCTCTCTACCCCTCTTGCTCTCTCAGCAGATTTCAATTATTGTTAACTCTCTTCATTAGAAACTTTGCCATAGTTTTCTCTATGCCTTGTCAGATAGTTCTACCATCTTTAATATCTCAGTCCAGTTCCAATGATTACTTTGTCTTTTGGCTTGTGTTGTTTTCTTATTACTATATTGTATGCTCCACCTTATTTTTATTGATAACTAGACATCTGTGTAAGACAGTAAAGACTGAGGCAATAACTTTTTATTAGGAAAATGGTCCTAACTCTATCTCAGCTAGCCCTTTAATGTACAAGTTTGAGTCAATCTATTTAGAAAATAGGCTGGCTTTGCAGTTTGTTCTGGCTAGGTTTAAACTCAGCACATTATAGACTTCAAATTCCTCTTAGCAATACCTTGTGTTTATTGTGGTGGTTTCTTTGCCAAAGGGATTTTTGTTTATTTGCTTGTTTTGTTTTTGTTTGTTTAAATAACTGTTCCACACTCAGGTCTTATCTGCTCTTTGCGCTGTACATTAAGGAGGGTCTATTTGGTGCAAGTTACTTGTTACTTGATGTTTGTTAGCCTGGCAGTAGGGGGTTGGGGGTGGGGGGTTCTGTGTTCTGTTAAAACTGTAGGCAGACATTATGTCTTGTGGGTCTTCAGGGTTACTTTTTTCAATGCCCCTTTCTTCCCTTGGCCTTGGAGACAGTCTATTCCTTTTCCATGGATAGAGGGTTTTTCTCCTGTTCCTTTCATCTAGCTACAATAGATTTTCTCTAGTGCCCTTAGGACAACAGCATTTGTTTGCCTCTCTCCTCACAGATTAAGGTTTATTGTTGTTGTTGTTGTTGTTTCCTGAGGGGAGATAAAAGTGAGAGTCCCCGTGGAGTTCTGTGCCTTTCTCACAGCTGTTCTTCTCTAGCGTTGTACTATGAACTTTTTCAGGACACCTCTAATTCTGTGTGTGACTATCTGATGGGATTTGTTTAAGAAAAGCCGGCAACAGGATGGGACAACTCTTACATTTGCCGTTATCTTTCTCATGCACCTTTGGCTGCCCTCCATCAATTTGCCAATTATCCTAATTGAACCCTTATTAGCAAGGCTGGCTACTTTATCCCCACATAAGCTAGAATTTGTACCCCTCCTTTGCCTGTAGGTGCTCATTTCTTTTTATACTTGGACCATTTGGCTGCCCTGTAACTTCAGCACCTTAATAGTTTCAAGGAAAATCATGAACTTGATATTTGTCTGGTAATTATTTTGTTGCAAATTTGACAGTGAAGTTCTTTACAACTGTCAGTATCCCTAATTGGAAACCAGAAATCTCATATGAATTACTTTTGTCCCTTCAAATTCTACAAAAAACATTTTATAAAACAGTACACACCAATAGACTTCATTATTCTAAGATCATTATTTACTTGTGTGTTAAGTCAGTCATTCACCAAATATGTGTTGAGTGCCTATTCTGAATGTGGTTTGTTCTCAACAAATTGCTAGAGCATAGAGATAACTTTCTGTACATCTGAGATCATATATATATATATATATATATATGTATATATATATATATGTATATATATATATGTATATATATGTATATATATATGTATATATATATGTATATATATATGTATATATATATATAAAGAGCTATATCAAAAAGAAAAATAAGAGCCTTGACATTATTTCTATTATTAAAGCATAGATTTATATGCATACAATGGTTCATTTGATTCAAACTCATGTTTGATAAACACAATTGTGAGAATTAAGTATAAATTTTATATATTCATTTATTAAAGTGTTAATAAGGAAAAACTGAGTTCTACTATTATCTAAATGAGCCTTTGAGGGAAGTACCAATAATAGCTTGTGGATAACTTGAGGGTTGTTAAAATAATAGTTTACATTTACATTTTGAAAATAGATTTTATACTGGAACAACGAGAAAGATAGTGCTATTTACTGAATGGATCTGTTCCCACTTCAATCACTTATTGCCTTTTCTCTGTCACTGACATGATTACTTTACAAAGATTAAACATCCAGTGAATGGAGATGTAGAGTTAAAAGTCATATGTTACAGAATGATATTATTTAGTACATGGAAGAAGAAAAAGAAATAGGGAGAAAAATATAAAGTCATCTGCCATATGTAGTCCAGGGAAATAATGTGAGTAAGTTTACTTGGAAGAATCCACCAGAAAAACTATTTCCTAATAACTGGTGGAAAGTTAAAGCTTTCTAAAGGATATTAGGGCACTTCAAATTAAATAAATTTAATCAAAAATAGACTACATGTTGAGAAAAAAACAGATACAAGTAATTTTCTCATGTTATTTTATCCTAAATAAATGCTTCTTGCTTAAAGGTGACCAAATATTCTCTACCTTACAAGCACCGTCAGGCCTAGGCTCAGTCTATAATCAACTGTCATTTGGTCAAACCAAGAACAGAATGTGACTTTATGTCTGAGCAGTGTATTTAATTCTGTCAGCCTGACTTCTTGGGGTTTTACTCATCAAAAGCTCAGCACATAAACACACTGCCTGCAGCCTTGCATTGATTGTCAGCACAATTAATTGCCAGGAAAACGGCAGCTTTATTAAGTGTAGGGCACTAACAATAAAAACATCACTATTTATAGCACAGAGCATGGCGGGATATCTATACAAATAAAATATAACAATAATAAACAAAAGGCCAGCCTGTAGTTCCACAGAAGAACATCAATGAATTTGTTTTAATGCCAAGCCTCAATAGGATACTCAAGTGTCCCTGAGCATAAGATACTGCAACCTCTACTGAGAAACAAGAGCTTTTTCTGATCTCTGAAATGTTATAGCTTCAAACCTCTAGTGCCCCTATGATCAGCTACAGAAACGCTGTCCAGGTAGAAGAGAGAACAGAAACATCACAGGGTTCAGTTACAGTAGCTCCCCCTTATCCTTGGTTCTGTTTTTTATGGTTTTAGTTACTGGTGGTCAACCTCAATCTGAAAATAGGTGAGTACAGTACAATAGATATTTTAAGAGAGAAAAAGACCACATTCATGTAACTTTTATTACAGTATATTATTTTTAATTGCTTTATTTTACTATTAGTTATTGTTATGATTCTCTTACTGTCATAATTTATATATTAAACTTTATCATAGGTATGTATATATAGGAAAAACATAAGATATATAGTGTTTGGTACTGTCTATGGTTTCAGGCATCCAATGGGGGGGTCATGGAACACAATCCCTGCAGATAAGGGGGGACTGCCTATGTACAAAGTATTGAAGAAGGTCCTAGAATTTAATCAGTAGTGGCATTTTAAGAGCAGATACATCTTGATACATCTTGGAAAATATAAACTGCATATATGTGTCACTGAGGAAACTACAGAATAAAAACTGAATAGTCTTCTTTACAACTTCAGGGTAAGGTTTTGCAAAGAAGAGAGTAGATTTCTATATTCTTTCATTTATATAGATATTTATTTTATCTTTACAGATAGTCACTGTAATTTTACAGTGTAATATTGCCTAAGTCTTAAAGAAGCTAACACATTTTTAAAAAGAGGATGAAGAGTATAGAGACCAACACACATTAAACAGTGCATGAATTGTTTGAGGAAAAATGGTTGCCTTCAGTACAATATTGGTTCATTCCATCACACCGAAATATGTTGATTATTGTGGCTAAAGAGTCTATGCAACAAGGCTTGTCTGCATGGGAATCATCTCAGAATGATACATCCATTCCATCTAAATTAGAAGAAAAATGGTATTTGATTAAACGTTGTTTTAAAAGTTATTTTTCAGATATGTGGTATGAGGCTCAGTGAAGTAATATATACAAGGACATCAATCTTGGCAGTAGTGATGCTGAGAATCAAACCAACCTCATTGTTATATTGGATCTAATATACTTGCACTTTGTATAACACAAAAAGAGACATATGACTTCTTAAGGCCATGTAATTATGAAGAAGTTTAAATGGAAATGTAAGCCAATATTTTCTTTAGAATGTCCATATCAGATGTTTTGTTAAGTGCATTATTTTAATGCAGACCTTCTAGTTCATGCAGAGAAGCATTTCAAATGTCATTGGGAACAAACCCTAAATTTAACATGAGAAAACAGACTCAGATTCTGCTGCTGGTTGGTGACAGAAGCAGCATAGAACTGTCCTTATCCCTTTCCTTAAACTCTGTGGCATACAATAAGCTCCAATTAAACAAGCAACTATATACCTGATTCCAGGAAAAACTAATAGTAAAGCTATTTCAGTGAGGAAACAATGATTTCTAAAATGCAGAACTGAATTGAGTTTCAAAACCTTAAAATATGTTTTAGCTTGTCACATCACAAACACAAAACTCCTTAAATACAGAAAACCATATCTTATTTATCTTTGTAGTCTGGGCACATGGTACAGGTATAAATACAACATATTTGCAGTTTTTTCCAGTAGCATAGTTCTTCACTCATTTATTCATCTTTGTAAAATGAAAAGTTTTCAGTCTCTCACCTCAAAATAAAGTTTCTAGATGGAGAGTTTCCTTTAACAGAATGTGGCGTATAATTTTGCTGTTACTATTCTACTTGTTGAGAAGGTAGAAGAGATGAGAAGCAGCAAAACTCCCCCAGAGCTCTTGTGAAAGAAGGTTTGCAACTTATTCTTTGTAATCCTAAGCTACTATCAGTCATCTAACATGACAAAACAAAACAAAATGCACCTTTGACAAGACAGAAAAAAGTTGAAACAAGACACACACACACACACACACACACACACACATCAGATGTTGAAAATATGATTTTTTTAAGTATCTGCACTCTGGGCACCATCTAGTTTTCTAGTTCAGACAAGACAAATGCCTGTGGCAACAGTGACTGTATTTGACTGTACAAATACAGTCAAATTCTAAATATAGTCTTATGGTTTCCTTGAAAGATAACATCTAAATTTTATATAAATTATATGTATACATACAACACATATTTTATGTAAATTTTATATATATGTATATATTCAAAATTTGTTTCTGGCTTTGGAGTCAAGTTCAAGCATGTGACCATATCCTCATAATTATATGATCTTGAGAAGATACTAGTCACTTTTGTCTTCAGTTTTCTCATTTGCAAATTGTAATTAAGAGTATGTCATAAACCTTTTGTGAGAATTAAGTAAATATAACATATCTAAAGTTTGTCACAAACAGAATACGCAGTAAATTTTTGTAATCTTCTTGAGAATGTAATTTTATAAGAGTCCAATTCTTTAGAAGCAACAAGATTCTCAGTAAGCTATTGATCCTACTGGTTAAATCTAAAACTCTGAAATGACTCCAATGATGGTAAGAAAGTTACTTCAATTAAGTTCACAACTTATATAAAACTTCTTTTGGTAAAGAAAACATCGCAGCATATTTTAGGGTTCTATAAACTGCTGGGAGAACAACATATTTTATGGCTGTCTATATTTTGTCCTTAGGACAGAAAAATCAGAGCATATGAATCCTAGGAAGCAATATGCTCTCAACAGCCCTTTCAACAAAGAGCTACTCAAATTCTATGTACAAGATCACATCCAATAACATACAAAGTGATTTTTAGCTGACAACTCTGTCTAACTTTTCAACACCCATATTCTTATTGCTGGAGAAATACTGTGTTGAGAAACGAGAAGCAAGCAGTGAATTGACCTTCCACAAGGAGGCCTTTATTGTTGCCAAATTTACTCTTAACTAATCTCTTCCTTCCGTAAATTATGGCAGGCAACTATGGAACCAAAACAGAATAAAATGCTGTCATCTTGTATCTGTAATGTCGACCAGAAATTCATCATACCATCTTTAAGAGAAAACATAAACGTTTGTTTTGTGGAACAACTTTGCTATTTCAGAAAGAGAAAACACTTTTTTAAAAATTCAAATATCATATTTGTAGCTCTACTTCTCTTAATGGGCTAATTTATGGGACCTGTGAAGTTCAAAATATATACAACAGACAGGTAACTCATATTATAACTACATTAAACAAAAGATAAGTCTTTATTTGTGGTTATTTGTTGTGTGTGTGCTTTCTTGTTGAATTGAATTTATAGATTTTAGATATTAGAATATTAGACCTTTGTTGAATGCATAGTTTGTTAATATTTTCTCTTATTCTGTATTTTATGTGTTTACTCTGCTGATAGCTCCTTTTGCTGTATAGAAGATCCTTAGTTTAATTAAGTCCCACTTGTCAATTTTTGTTTTTGTTGCGATTACTTTTGAGGACTTAGTCTTTAATTGTATCCCATGGCCAATGTGCAGAATGGTATTTCCTAAGTTTTCTTCTAAAATTTTAATACTGTGAGGTCTTATCCTTAAATCCTTAATCCATCTTGAGTTAACTTTTGTATACAGTGAAAGAAAGGAGTCCAGTTTTATTCTTCTGCATGTAGCCAGCCAGTTATTCCTGCCCCATTTATTGAATAAGGAATCCTTTCTCTGTTGCTTATTTTTGTTGACTTTCTTGAAGATCAGGTGGTTGTAGATATGTGGCTTGATTTCTGGGTTCTCTGTTCTGTTCCCTAGGTCTATGCGTTTGTTTTTGTACCAGCACTATACTGTTTTGCTTACTGTGACTCTGTAACATAGTTCAAAGTCAGGTAAAATGATACCTCCAGCTTAGTTCTTTTTGTTTAGGATTGCTTTGGCTATTTAGGCTCTTTTGTGGTTCCATATAAATTTTAAAATAGTTTTCTCTGGTTCTGTGAAGAATGCCATTGGTAGTTTGATAGGAATAGCAATGTATCTATAGATTGCTTTGGGCAGTATAGCCATTTTGATATTGATTCTTTCAACTCATGTTCATGATTATTCTTTTTCATTTGTGTCATCTATGATTTCTTTCAGCAGTGTTTTTTTAGTTCTCCTTATAGAGCTCTTTCAACTCCTTGGTTAGCTGTATTTCTAGTTTTTATGTTTTGCTTTGTTTTGTTTTGATGAGTGGCCATTGTAAATGATATTGCATTCTTGATTTGGCCCTCAGCTTGAACATTATTGGTATATAGAAATGCTACATTTTCTGTTTTCTGTAATTTTTGTACATTGATTTTGTATTGTGAAACTTTACTGAGGTCATTTTTCAGTTCTAGGAGCACCTTGGACTGACATTTCTCAAAAGAGGACATGCAAGCAGCCAGTAACAAGGAAAAGTGCTCGAAATCATTAAGCATTAGAGAAGTGCAAATCAAAACTGCAATGAGATAGCATCTCACACCAGTCAGAATGGCTCATAATAAAAAGTCAAAAAATAACAGATACAGGAGAGGCTGCAGAGAAAAGGGAACACTTATGAGAATGTAAATTAGCTCAGCCACTATGGAAAGCACTTTGGAGATTTCTCAAAGAACTTAAATCAGAACTACTATTCTTTCCAGAAATCGGATTACTGGGTATCTACCCAAAGGAAATCAGTCATTCTACCAAAAAAAAAAAACACATGAACTCACATATTCATCATCTCATTATTCACAATGACAAAGACGTGGAATTAACCTAGATGCCCGTCCATGTTGGGTTGGATGAAGGAAATGTGGCACATATGCACCATGGAATACTATGCAGTCATGAAAAAGATTGAAATCATTTTCTTTGAAGCATCAACATGGATGCAGCTGGAGGCCATTATCCTAATGAAATTAACACAGGAACAGAAAACCAAATACCACGTTCTTGCTGATAAGTGGGAACTAAATGTTGGGTACACATGGACATAAAGATGGGAACAATAGGCACTGAGGACTACTAGAGGGCAAAGGGAGGGGTGAAGGCAAGGGTTGAAAACCTACCTATTTGGAATCATGCTCAGTACCTGTATTTTGGATACCCCAAACCTCAGCATCACACAGTATACCCATGTCACAAACCTACACATGTGCCCCCCAAATCTAAAATAAAAGTAGAAATTATTTAAAATAAATACAATGTTTGTCAGCTTTAAAAAATTAAAATTAAAGACTGAAGGAAATGCTTTCTGAAATCTATGCTGAAAACCACATTCTTCTGAATGCTGAAACACATCCAGTTCACACATCTGTTAGTCATTTATGCCACTGAACCAGAAGCCAGGTCGGAAGAATGGAGTTAGAAAAACTAAGTTGCTAAGCCTTTCCTTCTTCACTTTTTTCCTCATCACTTCCATCTTCTCAACAAGCAGATTTTTTAATACCACATGATAGAAAATGTATTAGTTGTCACCAGTACTATGATTATGTCTGCCAAACTATCCACTGTTTTTACCATTGCTTTTTCAAAAAAAAATTTATATTGTAAGTTTTATATTTACAGAAAAATTATGAAATAGGGTTCTTATGCAACTCACACCCAGTTTCTGCTTTTATTACCTTCTAACATTACTACAGCATATTTGTTATAATTAATGAATAAATAAGATGATATTTTAACTAAAATTTACTATTTTATTCAAGTTTCATTCATTTTTACTCAAAACTGTTTTCTCTTTCAGCATTCCAATCAGGACATTACAATACATTGACTAGTCATGACTCCTTAGGCTCTTCTCCATTGTGTCTGTAAACTTTTTCTTGTTTTTGAATGGGGTTTTGAGGGGTACACAGTTCAAGTATTTTGTAGAACATCCCTCCAAATTGGGATTTGTCTGACATATTATGATTCAACTAAGGTTATTCATTTTGTGAGGAATACATCAAAGGTAAAGTACCACTGTCCTCACATCCTCATATTTCAAGAGTGCATCTGTGTTAGTTCATTTTCATGCTGCTGATAAGGACACACCTGATAATGGCAACAAAAAAGGTTTAGTTGGATTTACTATTCCACATGGCCAGGAGGCCTCAGTCATGTTGGGAGGTGAAAGGGTCTTCTTACATGGCAGCTGCAAAAGAAAATGAGGAAGAAACAAAAGCAGAAACCCCTGATAAACTCATCAGATCTCATGAGACTTATTCATTATCAGCAGAATAGCAAGGGAAAGACTGGCCCCATGATTCAATTACCTCCTTGAGGGCCCTCCCACAACACTTGGGAATTCTGAGAGATACAATTCAAGTTGATATTTCTGTGGGGACACAGCCAAACTATGTAAGCATTCCATCAATATTACTGTTGGCATTAAACTTGGTCACCCACTTGAGTTAGTGTTTGTCAGGTTTCTGCACTGTAAAGTTACTCTTTCCCTCTTTCACACACTGACGCTTTGGAAAGAGGTCACTATACACAACACACACCTGGAAATTGAGGAATTATGCTTTGTCTCCCTGAAGCAGGAATATCTACATACATTGAAATTTTTTCTATTTGGAATTATTCTGCATGGGAGATTTTTCCATTATCCCACTTATGTAATTATTTAATAATTTTTATCAGCATGGGTTCATAATTTTTTTTACTTTGTGATATAATCCAATATAATTTCATTTATTTTGTTGCTCAAAT
Organism: Lagothrix lagotricha; assembly: GCA_963574225.1. Classification (NCBI taxonomy): domain Eukaryota; kingdom Metazoa; phylum Chordata; class Mammalia; order Primates; family Atelidae; genus Lagothrix; species Lagothrix lagotricha. The sequence goes on from CAUYNB010081593.1 coordinate 101,960, forward strand.
TGCTCCAAATTTGGCTATTGAGCATTTTCTCAATTATGACCCTTTGACATCCCCATGATTGTTTGTTTTTCATTTTTTCTATATTCATTGTTGTTGTTGTTTAGCACCTTCTTACTTTCTGACCTTGCTGTATGTTCCAGGTTCATGTTGAATATTTTCTGCCACAATTCTGGTGTTAACCATTTTTCCAAGGAACTCTGGTTTCTGTCACTAGGGAGTGGTAGCAAAAAACAAGATCTGGATGCTTTTAGAAGTCATTGCTTCAGGCCCTCTCAGCTGACAGAGCAAGGAATTAATTATTTGCTACATATAGCTATAAATATTTGTTTCACCTTTGCTCTTATAGATCCACTCATTTTCAGTTACTGAGATCAGAACCTTTTCCTACACTTTCTTCATTAAGGACATTTCATACATTGAAACATGAATGTGTTGTTTCAAGCTATATTCTTTCCAGGGATCCCCAACTTCCTAAATGTATATTTTATATTTTCATATATTAGGGTTCACTCTTTGTGGTATAAAGTTTTATCAGTTTTGAAAAATGCATAGCATCAGGTATCCACCATTAAAATATCATACAAAGAAGATTCACTACTCTAAAAAAAACAAACAAACAAAAAAAACCCTTTTTTTCACCCATTCAACCCTCAACCAACCATCAGACATGTGTTTACTTATTGGCACAATTCCAGCAAACATGAATAGTGGTATCAGAATTGTTAATCCATAGCACCAAGGAAAACAACTTTATCAACTAGAATAGAGTGCTTATATAAAGTTTCTTTCACCTTTGCTCTATTTTTAGTTTTTTGAGGAACTTCCAAACTGTTCCCCATAGCAGTCATACTAATTTACATTCCCACCAACAGTGTACAAGGTTTCCCTCTTCTCCACATTCTCACCAGCATTTGTTATTGCCTGTCTTTTGGATAAAAGACATATTAACTGACATTATATCTCATTGTAGTTTTGATTTGCATTTCTCTGATGATCAATGATGTTGATCACCTTTTCATATGCCTGTTTATCATTTGTAAGTCTTCTTTTGAGAAATATCTATTCAAATCTTTTATCAATTTTTTGATCAGATTATTAGATTTTTTTCCTGTAGAGTTGTTTAAGGTCCTTATATATGCTAGCTATTAATCCCTTGTCAGATGGGTAGTTTGCAAATATGTTCTTCCCTTCTGTGGGATGTCTCTTCACTTTGTTGATCATTACCTTTGCTATGCAGAAGCTTTTTAACCTGACACGATCAATAACAGAAATTCATTTCTCACAATTCTTAGACTGAGAATTTCAAGATAAAGGTGCTGACAGAGTCAGCATCTGGAAAGGACCATTTCCTGGTGCATAGCAGCTGTATTTTTGCTGTGTCCTTACATGGCAGAGAGATGAGGAAGAATGCTCAGTCCTCTTTATTAAGGACACTAATCTCACTTCTTAAGGCTCTGCCTTTCATGACATAACTGTCTCCAAAGCTCCAACTTTTAATACCATCACCTTAGGGTTAGGATTTCAATATTTAAATTTTGAAGATATACAAACTTTCAGACTGTAGCAATTGCTGAACAATATTCCCTTCTATGGCTGTACCACAGTTTATTTACCAATCACAAATTGAAAGATATCTTTCTTGCTTCCAGTTTTGATGATTATGAATAAAACTGCTAAAAATATTTGTGTGCTGGTTATTGAGTAGTCATCATTTTTTCAAAGTAGGTATGTGGACATATGTTTTTAAATCATTTGGGTAAACACCAAGAACATGATTGTTGAATTGTATAGTGAAAGTATGTTTATTTTTGTAAGAAAACTGGCAGCTGTCTTCCACAGTGACTATAATTTTTCATTCCTACCAACAATAAATATAGTCCTATTGTTATTACCTTTTTTTATTTGTATGAGTTGTGGTAGTTTATGTATTTCAAGGAATTAGTTCATTTCATTTGAATTATTAAATAGTAGGCATAGGGCTGTTTAAAACATTTCTTTATCATCATGTTGATCCTCATGGATTTAGTACTAATGACCATTATATTGATATATTGGTAATATGTATTCTCTCTCTTCCCTTTTCTCTTTTTTCTCTCTTTTTCTCCATTAATCCTGTTTGAGATGATGGTTCATTTTATGTGTCAACTTGGCTGAGGTTTTAATCGGACTTACAGTTCCACACGGCTGGGAAAGCCTCACAATCATGGTGGAATGTGAATGGCACATCTTACATGGCAGCAGACAAGAGAAGAGAGCTTGTGTAGGGAACTGTCCCCTCTATAATCATCAGGTATCATGAGACTTATTCACTATCACAAGAACAGCACAAGAAAGATTTGCCCTCGTGATTCAATTACCTCCCACCAGGTCAGTCCCACAATGTGTGGGAATTCAAGATGAGATTTGAGTGCAGACACAGCCAAACCATATCAATGCTCTATTGTTCAGTACTTACATGTTTAGGATTATCATGTCTTCTTGGAGAATTAAATATTTTATAATTAAGTAATGACTCTATTTATCTTAGATAATTTTCCTTATTTAGAAGTCTACTTTGAAGTTAATTTAGCTACTTCAGCTTTCATTAGTGTTAGCATATCTTTCTTTCTTCTTTTATACTTTAAACTTATCTGAGTCTTGATATATATTTGGTAGGTTTCTTATAGGCAATATATAGTTGGGTTTTTCTTTTTTTAATCCAGTCATATTCTTTATCTTTAAACTGATATACTCAAACCATTATATTTAAAGTGATTATGTACATAGTTGGATTAATATATACTATGTTTGTAACTATTTTCTGTTTGTTGCACTTATCCTTTGATTCTTTTCTAATTTTCCACCTTTTATAGAATTTTAAGAATTTCATTGATCTCTTCCCTAAATTTATAAATTATACTTTGAAAATGTATTACATTTTGTCTAGAATTACCAATATACACATTTAGGTAATCTAAATCCACATAAAAATAACACTATACTGCTTTATGTGTCATACTCTTTCATGTGTCTTAAAATAGAATATTCCTAATTTTCCCCGCTCTTTCCTACTTTTATAATTTCTATTGAATACTCCCTTTACTCCTCTACCCTCTATTTTCTATTTTCTCTGCTTTGCTTGAATTCAGAAGGCATAAGCTTCTAATATTAACACTGAGGTACTAATTATTGAACAATCCAAAGGGATACTAGAATTCATAGTAAAAATACAAATAGTTCAAAGAGTTGGATTTAGTTTATCTTGATCAAGAAACCAACACTTAGGGAACCGAAGAGTTGTCCAAGTTTGCACTTGGGGCCCTTATTTATCTTTAGGATGTTTGTTACTGGATGGGCTTTTTATTAATACCTGCACTGAGAGCACTAAATGGGTTTCCAACACAGCACTGCCTGCTCACACCTGACTTTGTATGTGGTAACAGACTGAGAAGCCTACCTCAGCTTCCATAGATCATCATACACTTGAAAGGGCCCAACCACACCACAAGCATTTGAATATATAAGAATCCTGGTGTAATTACCTCTGTGACAAATGTCCAGGATCTTTATTAAGGGTGCTGACTAGGCACATGATAGAGATCTGGCCTAACACACTGCAGTGAAATCTGTTGCCTTCCAAGACATCTGGTTTATCTCCACTCATTCTTATTTTTGAAATCAAGTTTTCCTGACAACCAGGAAATATGTGTACTTCCTCTGTACACCTAAAACTTCTCTTTTTCTTCTCTCTTCCACCTCCTTCTCATCACGCTCCTACTTCTCCCAAACAGGCTTGAGAAATGTAAACGTAAGAGAAATTATGCTGTGAGCTTGTTCTTCAAAAAAGAACAGCTTTTAATTAAATTAGGAAAAAAATACTGCCACAGGCAACACATAAACCGACAAGGAATGCATTCTGTTAATCTTTGCAGAAAGGCACTATACACTGCACTTAATTTAATTAGGTAGAGAAAAGGCCTGTTCAGTCCTAGGGGGTTTACCAATGTCCTTTTAAATTGAGGACACAGCATTTATATAAAGTCATTTTAATATCAGGCAATACATTTCTAAACAGTAATTTAAAAATATTACTTGCTATTATTAAATGATACTTTGTTGCAACTTCTTACTTGAGGAGACAATTTCATTTCACAGAGAAATTTCACCCACCAACAGGTCCTTTTCTCCCCTCCAGTAATTTATTGACTCTAAAAGTGTTAAATAATTAGGACTAAGTTCTTTGGAAAACAACTGCACTAGGGAAATATATGTCAAACCGATATTACAACGGCTAATGTATTTGCATTATGTTTCACTTCTGGGCCATGGTAGTGAGTGATAACAAATAACTTTTATATTAAAAATTATATTACAGTTGAGAAGTAGGTTATATTGTGAGGTTACTCCCAGCACTACAGACACATTAAGGAAAACTTTAGAATACTTTAGTCCCTGTTTTTTTAATTCCAAATCTTTTGCTTTGACACTTTAAAAAATGTTTATTGACTAATTTTACCCCTTTGGACCACTTCAAGAAGCTAGACAGGTTATCAGCCAGTCATGTTCATAAATTATAATAGAAAGTCATCTAGGGATCATATTGAGTAGCCAGAAATAAGCAACTCGAGTTCAATGAGCAAGTTGGATACTAAGAAGTGTTTCATTTTATGTAGTTTTTAATTTTGTCCAGAATCTCAGAAAATACTTTTGAAAGGTTCCCAGAGAGCATTATATTATAAATCAAAGTGAAGATCTCTTTTCTAATTCCTTGGATTTTATGCATGAATTTATCTATTCATGAGAGTAGTTGAGTGCCTAATTGAGGGTAGACAGGAGCCCAGGTGGAAAGGATAACCAACTGGATCAGTCAAACCCAGTCTCTAACAGCATAAAGCTTAGGATTTAATGGTCTTAGGAGGTGTTTCTATCTATGGTCTCAGGTTTTTGAAGTGGTTGGAGCAGTTTTTGAGCAATACAGAACTACTGAATAAGGGATCGATTGGAGATATGCTTATCCAATTATTGGTTATTTATCAGTACAACAAGATATCTATTGCAATTTTAAGAACGAGATACTGAAGAAATTAATCCACAACAAGTGGCAAAAATTCACTTTGAGCAATAGCTACTAAGCATCTAATTTTTAGTTCTGGTCTGAGAATTCAAGCTGACCTCAAATTTAAAATTGCTGTTTAGGGACTTACTAAAGAGTCCATTTTCAGATAGAATGTTTTTTGGCATTCATTTGCCTAGAGACTTACATCACTGGTCTAAATTCATCTCACCATTTATGTAAGAAAAATTCATTAAATGCTTAGCAGAGTCAGGACAAGTGGAAGTCTCAACAAATAGTGGGTATCCTTATTACATGGGAGATACTCCCCCACTGTTAGGAACACAGGTTCATTGCCAGGTAGACCTGGATTTGAGTTCTAGTTCTATAACTTATTAGTTGAAGTATCTTAAGCTTCTTATTTAACCTCAGATTATTCATGTTTAAAATAATGAGAGTTGTCCAGAGTTGCTGTAGTAAGAATTACGTATTAAAATACACCCAAAATATTTATAGCTGAACTTGTATACAGAGAGTACTAAATGTTAGATATTATTATATTCAGTAGCAGCAAAGAAGCCTTCAAAATTATTTTGCCATCTTTGATGACTTAGATAAAATGCATTTGCAAGGTAATAGAAAACCTGCCTCAAATGACTTTAAAAATAAAGAAAATGTATCATCACAACTAAAATTAATCTAGAAGTAGAATAATTACAAAAGTTGTGATGAGGGATTTAACAATACTTTCAATGACCAAGGTTCTCTACACACTTTTTTTCTGCCATGCACAGCACTGACTGCTGTTCCCAGATTTGTGCACTCATGATCATAAAGTGGCTGCCACAGCTCTGCCTTCATATTTGCACAGGGCATTATCTAATGGCCAAAAGTGGAAAAGAGAGTGTCAAGACACGTAAAAGGTCTGGGATTTTACACTACTTGCAAGTTAGCAAATTAGCCTGCTAGTTTCATGGATGCTGATGGAAGGTATGAGACCGCTGAGTAAATCAGAGATGAACAGCCTATTACTCATAACAAGAACAATGGCCACAGTATCATCATTTTTTGAACAATTTATCAAAGCTAAAATTTCCACAAGGAGATGTGATGAGGGTCTAGTGATGCCGGCATGCTTGGCAGATTGTTTTTACAGGACAGGAATTCTGATATTAGGGTATTACAATCTTTTATAATGGACATTAAGCAATCCACTTGACTTTTGTGCTGGAAGTGTACATTATCTTTGTTCTTCTGGGCAGTAAACAATCATGTCTTTTGTTCCAAAACTGTCTATCTTCAAAGGCTGTTAACTATACAAACTCCTTAAAAGAGAGTCTGGAATAAAAGGGGAGTGAGTACAGAACACAAGAACTCCTAAGAAAGAGCATATTGCATCTTCAGGCCTCTTTTTAAAAATAACAAGAGCTTTCTCAGAAGTTTCCCAGATGTATTTGTTTCATTCTATATATTTGGGTCTCATTTGCATTTTTAGTTCTAACACTAGAAAGGAAAATGGGAGTAATACTTGACTTTTATTAATCAAGATGCAACTCCTACGACTAAGGAGGAGCCAGCTTTCCCTATGGCACTTCAGATCCCCCACATTTGAAAAAGGTACATTGGAGTTTTTCTTAAAAAGGGAAAATAGAGAATTATTATTAGGCAATTAACCAACCAACAGGGTCTACCATATGTGTGTGTCTGTGTCCTTACTAAATGACTTCAGTCAGACACACAGGTATAGCAGATACAGGCATGACTGCATGCCTATATCAAAACATCTCATGTACCCCATAAATGTATATACCTTATATGTACCCACAAAAGTAAAAGGTAAAAGTGTTTTAAAAAATAATCTGCCTCCACTTCTGGTCTCTACCCAGTTTGCTGTTTTTTCTGACTATGCATCATCTTTTTTAAAAAAATTGTGGACCAGGCGTGGGGGCTCACACCTTGTAATCCCAGCACTTTGGGAGGCAGAGGCAGGTGGATCACGAGGTCAAAAGACAGAGACCATTCTGGCCAACATGGTGAAAGTCTGTCTCTACTAAAAATACAAGATTAGCTGACTGTGGTTGTATGTGCCTGTAATCCCAGCTACTCATGAGGCTGAAGCAGGAGAATCACTTGAACCAGGAATTCCAAGGTTGCAGTGAGCCAAGATCATGCCACTGCACTCCAGCCTGGTGACAGAGTGAGACTCCACCTCAAAAAAAAAAAAAGAAAAAAAGAAAAAGAAATTGTAGCAATAAGCACATAACATAAAATTTACCCTCTTAACCATTTTAAATGGTTTACAATTCAGTCGTGTTAATGTGAATGTATATTTGCATTGCTGTAGAACAGATCTCCAAAACTTTTCATCTTAGAAAACTGAAACTCTATAGCCATTAAACAATAACTCCCTTTCCTCTCCTCTCCCTAGCCTCTGGCAACCACCATATTAGTCTCTTTCAATACAAATTTGACTACTTTGGATACTTCCTATAAATGGAATCATACATTTGTGTGTGTGTGTGTGTGACTGGCTTATTTAATGGCCTTAAGTATTCTGACTGGTGTGAGATAGTATCTCATTATGTTTTGATTTGTATTTCTCTAATGATTAGTGATGTTAAGTATTTTTTTCATGTTTATTGGCTTCATGTATATCTTCTTTTGAGAAGTGTCTGTTCATGTCCTTTGCCCATTTTTTGATGGGGTTGTTTGCTATTCACTTGTTTATTTAAGTTTCTTATAGACATTGGATATTTTTCTCCCATTTTGTAAGTTGTTTGTTCTTTTGATAATTTCTTTTGCTGTGCAGAGTTCTTCAGATTAACTGGATCTCACTTGTCAATTTTTGTTTCGGTTGCAATTGCTTTTAGAGTCTTCATCGTGAAATTTTTGCCAGGGCTTATTTCCAGAATGGTGTTTCCTGGGTTTACTTCTAGAGTTTTTACAGTTTTAAATTTTGCATTTAAGCCTTTGGTCAATCTTGAGTTGGTGAAAATATTTATATATAGTGAAAGGAAGTGGTCCAGTTTCAGTCTTCTGCATATGGCTAGCCAAATATCCCAGCACCGTTTATTGAATAGAAAATTCTTTCCCTGTTGCCTGTTATTGTAAAAAATCAGATGGTTGTAGGCGTGCAGCTTCACTTCTGGATTCTCTAACGTGTTCCATTGATCTTTGTGTTTGCTCTTGTACCAGTGCCATGCTGTTTTGGTTATATTTGCCTTGTATTATAGTTTGAAGTCAGATAGTATGATGTCTCTAGCTTTGTTCTTTTTGCTTAGAATTGCTTTGACTATTTGAGCTCTTTTTTGGTTCTATATGAATTTTAGAATCATTATTTGATTCTGTAAAAAATGTCATTCGTAGTTTGAAAGGAATAGAATTGAATCTGTAAATTCTTTGGGATAGTATGGACATTGTAACAATATTGTCTCTTCCTATCCATGAGCATGAAGTGTTTTTCCATTTGTTTGGCTCATCTGTGATTTTTTTTTTCAGCCTTGTTTTGCAATTCTTGTTGTAGGATTCTTTCACCTACCTGGTTAGCTGTATTCCTAAGTATTTTAATCTTTTTGTGGCTGTTGTGAATGAGATTGTGTTCTTTATTTGGCTCTCAGCTTGGATGTTATTGGTATATAGAAATGCCATATACTGTACAAAATAAATTTTAGAATTGTTTTTGGCTATCAGAAATGCTACTGATTTTTGTTCATTGGTTTTGTATCTTGAAACTTCACTGAATTTGTTAATTAGATCTAGGAGGCTTTGGGCAGAGCTTATGCGATTTTCTACATATAGAATCATATTGCCTACAAAGAGACATAGTTTGACCTCTTCTCTTACTATTTAGATGCCTTTTATGCTTTCTCTTGCCTGATTGCTTTGATAAGGACTTCCAGTACAATGCTGAATAGGAGTGGTGACAGTGAGCAACCTTGTCTTGGTCTGGTTCTCAAAGGGACTACTGCCAGCTTTTGCCCATTCAGTATGATGTTGGGTATGGGTTTGTCATATATGGCTCTTATTTTAATCTATGTTTCTTTGAGGCCTGTTTTGTTAAGGTTTTTAATATGAAGGAGTGTTGAATTTTAGCAAAAGCTTTTTCTGCATCTGTTGAGATGATCATGTAGTTTTTGTCTTTAGTTCTGCTATGTGATAAATCACATTTATTGATTTGCACATTGAACCAATTTTTCATCCCAAGAATAAAGCCTACTTGATCTTGGAAGATTAGCTTTTTGATATACTGTTAGATTCAATTTCCTAGTATTTTGTTGAGGATTTTTATACTTTTGTTCATTAGTGATATTGGCCTGAAGTTTTGTTGTTGTTGTTGTTGTTGTTGTATCTCTGCCAGGCTTTGGTATCAGAATGATACTGGCCTCATGAAATTAGTTAGGGAAAAGTCCCTCCTTCTTCATTTATTGGAATAGTTATAGTAGGATTTGTATCAGCTCTTTTTTACACACCTGGTAGAATTCGGCTGTAAATCCATCTATTCCAGGGCTTTTTCTGGTTGGAAAGCTTTTTTATTACTGATTCCATTTTGAGACTCGTTGTTGGTCTGTTCAGGGATTCATTTTCTTCCTGGTTTAATCTTGGAGTGTTGTATGTTTCTAGGAATTTATCCATTTCTTCTACAGCTTCTAGTTCATGTGCAAGGGTGTTTATAATAGTCTGAGGGTTTTTTGTATTTTTGTGGGGTCAGTGGTAATTTCCTATTTGTCATTTCTGATTGTGCCTATTTGGATCTTCTCTCTTTTTTCTTTATTAGTTTAGTGTTCTATCAACATTATGTATCTTTCAAAAAGCCAACTTTTGGTTTCAATGATCTTTTGTATGTCTTTTCATGTCTTAACATTCTTTTGTTCAACTCTGATTTTGGTTATTTCTTTACTTTTGCTAGCTTTGGAGTTGGTTTGCTTTTGTATTTCTAGTTTATCTAGGTGTGACATTACGTTGTTAATTTGAGATCTTTCTACTTTTTGATGTGGATGTTTAACACTATAAACTTTTCTCTTAACACTGTTTTAGCTGTGTCCCAGAGATTCTAATAAGTTGTAGCTTTGTTTTTATTAGTTTCAAAAATGCTTAGATTTCTGCCTTAATTTTGTTGTTTACCTAAATATCATTGAGAAGCAGATTGTTTAATATTCATAAAATTTTAGTTTTCAGAGATATATTCTTTGTATTGATTTCTATTTTTATTGCACTGTGGTTCTAGAGTATAGTTGATATGGTTTCAGTTTAAAATTTGTTGAGAATTGCTTTACGATCAAAGATGTGGTCTATTTTGAGCATGTGCCATGTGCAGATGAAAATATATATTCTGTTGTTGTTGGGTATGGTGTTCTGTAGATGTCTGTTAGGTCCCTTTGGGCAAGTATCAAGTTTAGATGCCTAATACCTTTGTTAGTTTTCTGCCTCCATGATCTGTCTAATACTGGCAGTGGGCTGTTGAAGTCTCTCACTATTTTTGTGTAGTTATCTAAGTTTCTTCATAGGTCTCTAAGAACTTATTTTATGAGTTGGGTGCTCCAGGATTAGGTGCGTATATATTTAGGATATTTGTGTCTTATTGATGAATTGAACCCTTTATCATTATATAATCCCCTTCTTTGTCCTTTTTGATCATTGTCAATTTGAAGTTTATTTTGTCTGAAAGAAGAATCATACCCTCTGTTCTTTTTCATTTTCTCTTTGCTTGATTATTTTTCTCTATCCTTTTACTTTGAGCCTATGGGTGTCCTTGCATGTGAAATGGGTCTCCTGAAGAAAGCATACAGTTGGGTCTTTATCCAACTTGCCACTCTGTACCTTTTAAGTGGGGCATTTAGCCTGTTTACATTCAAGTTTAATACCGACATGTAAAGAGTTGATCCTGTTACTGTGTTATCTGGTTGTTATGTAGACTTGTTCATTTAGTTGCTTTATAGTATCAATGTCTATGTACTTAAGTGTATTTCTGTGGTGGCCAGTAATGGCCTTTTGTTTCTGTATTTAGCACTCCCTTAGGGGCCTCTTGTAAAGCAGGCCTGGCGATAACAAATTCTCTTAGCATTTGCCTGTCTGAAAAGGATTTTATTTCTCTTTCACTTATGAAGCCTAGTTTGGTTGGATATGAAATTCTTGGTTGGAATTTCTTTTCTTTAAGGATGCTGAATATAGCCCCCAGTCTCTTCTGGCGTGTGGGGTTTCTGCTGAAAGGTCTTCTGTTAGCCTGATGAGTTTCCCTTTGTAGATAACCTGCCCCTTCTCTCTAGCTGCCTTTAATATTTTTTTCTTTCACATTGACTTTGGAGAATGTGACGACTATGTGTCTGAAGGATGGTCATCTTGTATAGTATCTCATCAGGGATCTCTGAATTTTCTGAATTTGAATGTTGGCCTCTCTAGTGAGATGTGAAATTTTCATGAACAAGATCCTCAAATGTTTTCGAAGTTGTTTGCTCTTTCTCTCTCTTAGAGATGCCAATGAATTGTAGGTTTGGCCTGCCTACATATTTTCATATTTTTTAGAGGCTTTGTTAATTCTTTTCTATTTTTTTTCTTTATTTTTTGTCTGACTGAGTTGATTCAAAGAACCAGTCTTTTAGCTGATTCCTCCTTCAGCTTGGTCTATTCTGCTATTAATACTTCTGAATGTATTATGAAATTCTTTTGTTTGTTTTTGAGATAGTGTCTTGCTCTGTCACCCAGGCTGGAGTGCAGTGGTGCAACCATGGCTCACTGCAGCCTTGACCTTCCAGGGTCAAGTGATCCTTAGACATCAGCTTCCAAAGTGGCTGGAACTACAGGCACACACCATCACACCTGGCTAATTAAAAAAAAAAAAATTGTAGAGATGGGATCCCACTTTGTTGCTCAGACTGATATCAAACTTTTTGGCCCAAGCAATCCTCCTGCCTCAGCCTCCCAAAATGTTGAGATTACAGGCATGAGCCACCATGCCCCCAGCTCTATAAAATTCTCATAGTGAATTTTTCAGGCCTATCAGATCAGCTTGGGTCTGTCTTAAAATGGCTATTTCATCTTTCAGCTCTTACATATCATTTTACTGGATTCCTTCAATTCCCTGAATTGGGTTTCAGCTTTCTTCTAAATCTCAATGAGCTTCATTGTCAACCAGAATTCTGTGTCTGTCATTTTAGCCATTTCAGTCTGGTGTAGAATCATTGTTGGGGAGTTAGTGTGGCTGTTTGGAGGTCATAAGACACTCTGTCTTTTTGAGTTGTCCTTTGGTGGGGCTTTTTGTTTTTATATTCTTTGATGCCCTTGATAGTTTCAGTGTGGTATAAATCAGGTTCAGTTGACTAGCTTCATTTATGAGTAAGTTTAGATAGTCAAGGCTTAGCTCAACCCTCCTGGGCTATGTGCTCTAACCCTGGGAGCCTGATAGCATATCCACAGATTTGTTCTCTGGCCCCTCGAGGTTAGGCACCTGTTTCACTGGAGGGACAGAGGATTCCCAGTCCAACAACACTTTGATGGGGCGTGCCAGCAAAAGCACTTAATTAAGCAGTGGCAATAGGATTGGTACTATTGTATGTGCAGCATTAGCAACAGGTTTTTGGGAAGTTTCACATGCACATGCCAGCAAAGCAATGGGGGGAGGCTGTGGGTGATTGCATGCTGGCCAAGAGTTGGGAAGAAGCCATGGGCAGGTGTGCACTGGCAGGGGCCTGACTACAAAAGCTGTTCATCAGATGGGATCTGCTGGTGAAAGAACTATGGAAGTGGCTCCTGGGAAGCACCTTGGTTGGGCATCTGAGGCTGTGCTGCAAGTAGTTGAGGCCAGGCAGTGACCCTGGGAGAAGCCAGACTGGCCCTATTTCATGGGCAGGATAGCCCTGTTCTATCCAGTTTTGGCAGTCAACAAAGGCCAAAACCACTTAGAGGAGTGTGGCAAGCCTTAGGAGATAGACATCCCTGACTGTGCGCCACTGTAGCTGTTCCTGTGCCAAACCCTCTGGTCTCCATGGAGGCCTAAGTCCTGTCCCTGCCAACTCTCCCTGCCAGCTCAAATGTCCATGGTGATCATGCTGTCTCCTGCAGCTAGGATTTCAGAGTTCTGTGGAGAGAGTAGGCCACTTCACATCTATTTAGCTAATTTCTTCCCCAGGAGCCACTAGGCACCAGGAATCAGTCCAGGTATGTGGCAGCACTTTGCAGGGTGCCCAGCTTTCTCCAACTTCAGCCCAGGGTCTGCATCCTCCCTCTGTCCACTCTCAATGCCTTCCTTCCGCTCAGAGTGTGCTCATCTTCTTGACGGTCTGGTCTCTCAGTCTGAATGTGTTTTTTTTTTTTCTTGTACTATATTGACAAAATGAGGTTTCCATGCTTTAAAAAATGCAGAGAGACAGAATTTTTACCATACTAAATTAAACAGAGTACTAAGGTCTTCCTTATTATGTGAAGGTAATCGACCCGTGAAGTCTCTTAAGAGAACACTCAAGAAATTTTTACTCTAATAGTCACACTTGGCAACCGCCTACTATGTAGGCATTTTGAATGTGAACCTGATGTGTTTAAGGAATAATGAGAACCTCACTGCCTTAGTTTGGGAAATCCCAGAATTAGACCTTGAGGCAAGAAATTGGAAAGCGTAAATAAGCAATAGGGAAATGTGATAGGAAAGTGAGCGAAATAAAAGATTATGTGTTAATGACCTATTTGCTCTTTTAGGATAACAGTGTCAAATCCTTCAGGGACTACCTAAGAAACTAAATATAACAGGTATCAACATTCTCACTGAATATAAGGCTAGGTTATTTATCCAAGACTCCTATCTCCCATTATTGAGGGTTATCCTCAGAGTGGTTCTCTCTCCCCACAACACTTTTCCCATACATTCACACATTTCTGGGTTACTTAGATGTAGAGAAACAAGCTCCTAATAACTTTTAAGATAGTCCTTGATCAAAGACAACATGAGAGTCAAACACTTAAAGTAGGAAGCTATCAGCCTGACGAATAACAGAGCTTCAGATAAACTTCGGTGGAGCAGGGGATATGAAATAACATCTGTGGCAGAATACTCTTGTATTGTTTAGCTTTTTCATGCCTTACATGGAATCTTCTTTGTTGAATGTGCTCAGCACTGTGTCAGTCAAAATCTCACACACACAAAAAAAGTAAAGCTTAAAGCAAAGAATTAATGAAATTGTTGTAGCTTGTTCTGTGAGCATGCCTGGACTCAATATAAATTTCCTTCACCCTTATATAGTGCATCCACTGATCTAGAGTAAATTGCCCAGTGGGGCAAACAAAACATTATTTCAAAAGGGTCAAAATCTGTGATCATCTGCTCTCAGCAGGCTATGATTGGTGCAATTACCCACTGAGTGTTATTACTAGGTATAGAAAGAGTAAGAGGCATCCTAGTGGACCCCTGAGTTCCAGTCATACTGCTCTCTAACCCTGTTATATAGCAGCCATCCTAGATCTCAATCCTGGGAGTCAATCAACCCTTCAGTATAAAAACTACTTTATGTCCAGCGGCCTCTTAGCATGAGAACACAAAATGCAGCTTTATGTTACTTTCTATGTCCCTGTTGAAAATGTTACCACACATAGAGTTTCAGAGACTAGGACCCCACAGCCCAGCAGAATCCATAGTGGTCAGGACAGGAAACACAAATATCCCAAGTGGGTCATTTAAAGTCTTACTTCCATCCCCTTTGTTCCTGACCTTGCGTGTATTTTGATGTGTTTTAGCTATCAGGAAAACAGTACTTTATACTGACTGTTGGTTTAATATTTGTAATGCATTTTAGGGGACAGCACTCAAAACCTGTAAGAAATTTTTCCCAAGATTGCACTTTGACTGAAATTTAAGAGGCATTTCCATAGTTTGTGATGACAACAGTTTCTAAAGGATGCAGTGTGTGGTGGAACCAGCTGATCCTGTGAATCTGTGCTCGTTTTACCTCCTTTACTTAAAACAGGTCTGTTTATTAAAGTCATGTTATGTAAGACCTCATGTTGTAAATCAGATACTGTCTAAACTAATAGCAGTGCTGACATCAGCACTGAAGACAAGAAAGTAACAGATACTTGGAATAGTATCAGTCCCAGTAAGAATGAATTGCTGTACCTTCAAAGACAGAAAGGATTTCATGTAATCAATTTGTCATGAAGCGCTGGTTAGTCTCCTCAAAGTACGCCATCTAGAACTTTAGGCTGATTTCTGCTTCTGATAGGTTGAACATTCAGCAGAGACAGTACTGCATCAACCTTCAAGAAATATAGTCCTTACTGACAGGCCTGTGCATACCTTCCATTCCTGGCACCATGTATACACTGATAATGTACCAACTGGGTAAGCAAGGGCTGAAGTCAGAGGCTGATCAATCTTCATTGGAAAAGCCATCCTACATACCTGGCTTCTCTCTGCATTATCTGTGCAGGATATTTTCTTTGAGATCAGAAACAAATACATGCATACCTTTAACCCAATCTCAGACAGTTCATCCACATGACAGATCACCTTCACTTTTTCAATATTGCTTTTTCCGGGCTTCTGTGAATGGCTGAACCATTTACCACCACCCATTAATTCACCTATATACTTTTCACTGACACCTTCTTCCAAACAAAGGACATGATCAAGTATACTGCTTGAATGTATTACTCCTAGGAGGATTCTGCTCACCACTGACATCTACGACCATACCTAAATGGACTATAATGTAGCAACCATTCATTTTCAGGTAGTGCCAACACATTCACAGATCCTTCTTTAAAGCAGGCCCAACATTATCTTCCTCTTTCTGCTAGTCATGGAGAACTCCTTATGAACCCATAGGTGTAAACTCAGGGAGAGTTGTCAGGGCAACCCACATAGGTAATGTAGGAGCCTGGGCCACCTACTTGTATAACTTACATATGTATTCTGGACCAGATGTGGCTTGATTCCAAGTATATAATTTTTATCACGTAATAGATTACTGTTGCATCTGCTATATCTTCTAAATATTTGTGGATGTATGGCAATTCCACGGTCATAATAGTTGGCTTTGCTTGCAATGTCAATTGATGGCACTTGGTCAGGGGTTTCGTCTGTACTCTTCCCAGTAGTCCATTCCAGGAGTTGCTTTGCAAACAGTAAGTGATTATCTATTCTAGAATACATGGTTGTGCATTAGAAGTGAAGGGGTCTATGCTATATCTCGCCTATCTGGACTTGTCAGAGACTTCACATAGTGTGTCTTCCATGAATACCTATGGCACCATTGGAACTGCTGGGTCATATGGCCTGAATAGAAGAGTAAAGAATCTTGCTCCTACCACAACTTGAAAATGCTGCAAAACCCTTTCTTGTTTGAAACATAACCCACAATTCCCAGTCCTCACTTATTAAATCATTAAGAGCAGTATTGGTAATTGTGAGATAGACAGACAGATAGATAGATGATAGAGAAACAAATGGATGAATTAAACAGCAACTACTCCCTTTGTATCCTTGTTATCATTATTGAGACCTTACACTCCGTCACCCAGGCTGGAATGCTTGATCTTGGCTTACTGCCGCCTCAACCACCTGGGCTCAGATGATCCTCTAACATCAGCCTTCTGAGTAGGTGGGACAACAGGTATGTGCCACCATGCCTGGCTAACTTTTAAAAACTTTGTAGAGATGGGGGTCTCACCATGTTGCCCAGGCTGGTCTTGAACTCCTGGGCTCAATTTATCCTCCCACCTTGGCCTCTCCAAGCGTTGGAATTATAGGCGTGCGTCACCATGCCCAGCTGTATCCTTTTAAGTCTGAGAATGGCACTAATCTCTGAAATTCTAATATGAATGTGTTATTGCCTCTGATTTACTATTTTGGCCAATGAGATAGTTTCAGGAGCTTCCACATGATTCTTCTATCGTAACGACTCATTACATAGACCAGGAATCCATTTAGAGGGTTTTAGCAGCTGCTATGAATATCTATCCTAATTATGCATTCAGAAATCAGAGAGATAAACTTGGGACATGCTGTATTTATTACTTGGCTCCTCTTGCATCAATTCTAATAACAGGGACATGAAGGTGTTTTGTGGACCATTGACATCAATGTCAGCTTAGATGCTATAGGCAATGACTCAGAGTATCTGAATATTACTTTGGGAAATGGGTGAAGGTCTCTTTGGAAAATGATCAAGTTGGGTAATATTTATTGTTAATTCTTGCAGTAGTGCTATAGGGCTTCTTTCTGAAAGTGGTCCCAGTCTCCCAACTGATTGATAGGGCTCTGAGTCTGATAAATGGCTCAGGACTAGAAACTAGTGCAGCACGGGCTACATATCCCTGCTTGTGCTATACTGAGCTATAGCGGCAGAAAAGAAAAGTAAATCATTCTTGAGAAAGAAAGTATTTTTAGGTAAAACATCTGAATCAAATGAAGCCATTACATGGTCCCTAAGTAATGTGATACTGTTTCCTCTAACAAGAAGGAAGACATTCATTTTCAGGATAATCTAGGTATTTCAAATGCATCCAGCCTAATATTCCAGATTGCAGGATTCCAGTCCTTTCTTGTCTTGGGTATAAAACTGTGGGGTTGAGTATTCAGTCTCTCTAGTAGCTTTGCCACTTCTAACATTGGCCTTCTCTTCACCAGAATCTCTCCTCTAGCTGTAAGAGATGAGGGTCTCTAAAAATGCTGGCATAGAAGTTTTCTGGAAGTCGCAGCATGCCCTGAGAAGACAGTTTGCTAATCTGAGACTTAATTCTTTTTCTTCATGGATTCCAGAGCATTTAACAAATACCAGCCAAATCCACCACCCTTATAGTCACCTTTGACTTTACATATTCCAAGTACTAAAACTTTTGTAGAAGCCAATGCTTGTTACTCCACCTCTACATGATCCCAATTTAACCTAGCACAAAATGCCACTCCCATCTCATGTACCATCAGTAAAGTGATCCTTGTTTCCATCTCACTGAAAAATTATCCAATTTCAGAGTCTAATGCTGAGGATCTGCTTTCAAGGGCCATTTCCAGTACTTTTTTGACTTTGGTTCTCCTAGGAAGCACAATTTTAGTCAAACACTTGGGTTCAAGAAGTTTGGTGAGGTGATTCCAAGAAGTACATGTGAAGAGTGGGGAAAGTAAAAAGGGAGAAACACCACAACAAAGCATGTTATCAAGTCAAATATTGTTTGTGTAGCTGGAACTCTATTTCACTGGAGAATTCCTGAGAAACAATAAGAAAAAAAAATCTAAAAATTATCCCATTAGAGTGAGGGATATTTATCTACTTAAATATTTATCTACTAACTAATAATGAGGTTGAGATATTTATCTATTAACTCTGATCCCCAATTACTTGGTGGTTTCCCAGGAGTTTCAATTTCCAGCATTTCAAGTTGCACCTGGTGAGGCACCCCAAACTCTGGCTTGGAAGAGAAAGCCCTTGGTCAAAAAGAACCACAGGACATTGTTGGGGAGAGATTTCAGAGTGCTAAGAGGTAAAACAGGTGGTCTGAGAGGACATGCAGGAGCATCAGCAGCATTTGCTACATCAACGATGGCTGTAATTTACAGGATAAAATGGTTGGCACAAACCTGGCTGTGAAACGTCTTAAATTATGTGCCAAGAATCTGTCATTTCATCCTGAAAGTTATGGAAGGACATTACAGAATAATAGCAGAAGTGTGCTAGGTGTGGAGTTTCATTGTAAATAAGTCTGTCTAGTAGACTTGTGGAAATTAATCTGGAAAGACTAACACCAGAAGCAGTAAGAAGAGATAGAAAGCTTCTATATTAGCACAAATTAGAGCTAATAAAGACCTCATTTAAGGTAATGAAAAAGTAGATATGCCTATAACTCAAATGAATAAAAAAATTTAGAAACAAAACAAGTTGAAAGAAAAGCATATACTTTTAGGATTACTTTAGATATACAGTAGGAAGAGACTTCACAAGAAAACTCATCAGATTTCTTGTTGTTCATTGTGTCCTTTCATTTCAACAGTTATGGAGAGTCTAATTAAATTACCCAGAGCAGTGTTTCTGAAAGTGTGATACACATGCACACTTCCTGATGATATTAATATGCCAATTCTTATTCAGTAGATCTGGGGAGGGGTTTAGTAGTACACAATTTTAAGAAGATTCCAAGCGATGCTTATTTTTGTTTTTTATCTGAGATCACACTTATCAAGATGACAGAGTATTTTAGGATGACCTCATCTATACCAACCCAAACTTAGGTGAAAACTTAAAAACAAATAAGTGTATTTTCTGAATGTTGCACTGTTCTTATCTGTGCTTTATGTATCTATATCACAAAATTATCTGTTCATTAGGGTACACATAAGTTGAAGCAGGCTCTAATTGACATCAAGGCCCACTCCAATACATCCCAAAATTCACAGAATAAGATTTCATGGGTTGAACTAACAATAACAGCTCCTAACAAAAACACCTCCTGCAAGATTACAAAATAAAGGCAGTGATTCTTGGGCCATTTTGGTTACTTAAATGAATCTGTAGAGTATTTTTATGCTGAAATACATACAAACTCACAATGTTAGATCTGAAAATTGAGAGCTCGTGTCATTCAGTCTCATCAGTGTGGCACACAGAACACAAGCTGCTTTTAAACAAATAAATAAATGATAAAGGACTTCATCTTGCAGATTAGTTTTTTTTTTTTTAACCAAGAAGGAAATCATGGTAGGTTTGCCGGGCAGCTGAATTTCAACGGTATACTCTTCACTTTGTTATTTTGCTTAAATGCCTATTAGTTTCACTAACTAGAAGTCAAAGAGATTAATCAGGCTGAATTTTCTTCACTAAAACACTTTTGGGATTTTCACTGCTAGAGTCCTATCTCAGTTGATGTATTAAACATTTTCTCCATTATTAAATTTATAAAAATCTATTTAAGTAGCGGTATCTATATCAACTCGGGAAACTAGTATTTCAAGAAATGACTTCGAGCTATCACTCAAATGAGACAAATTTGATAAATGCTGAATAATCCACCAACAGGAATGAAGAAGTCAACTGGAAGAATTCATATAAATGACCTCAGCAAAACCAATCCCCTAATTAGAGTAGCAGTGGCAGAATACACTCAATTTCATCCAAGGGACCAATTGATAAAAAGGCAAATCTTAATCCAAAAAAGTGCTTTACTTTAGGAAGCATTCAAAAAGGCGTAGGAAAAGAACAATTGAGAGAAATTGGTGTTAAGAATTAAAAGCAAAAGTAAATCACAATGAATAAGAAAACTAAGCAGGACTTACTTGTAGTTCATATTTGGTGTCCACAGACTCCCATGTCTACCTCATTTCTGACACTTAGGAAATAGATTCCAGGTTGAAGATGGCAGATTGAATAAATGCACTAATTCCTTCTATCACCAAATACACTCATGCATGTGCACACATGATATGCTTAAAAAAGAAACGACAAAATGAACCATTATTGGGCCATAAACTGTAAATAATTCTAATAAGAAAGAAATGGAAAGTAACAGAGGAAAGGTACACCCATGAAACTCAAAGGAAACTTCTGTCGGAGACTGTGGTAGCAGTAGTCTAGGTACCACTCTTGTGAGGGGAGGCAAAGCTAAGACTGGGAGATTTGGAGGCAACCAACAGAGGAGTTAGGTATTGCAATAGGAGTTATTTTGTTCTCATCATTTCCAGATTACAATTAAGTGGGAGTTGCAAGGAAACTCCATGCCAAAAACTGAGAGATGCATTAAATACTTCATTCAAAGGAAAATGTACTATCTTAAGTGTAGTCTTTAAAAAACAAGGAGAATAAAAAATAAATGCATTGCATTTTTTACTTAAAGGTATAGAAAAAAACAATTGAGATAAATTGGTCTTAAGGATTAAAAACAAAAGTAGATTTTAAAATGAAAAAATATCTAAGAATATTTTGAAAAAGAAGAGCAAAGAGACTGTAATTGCCCTGTAAGAGATCAAAATATACTATAAATCTTAAATATTTAAAATGTGGTATTAGCACATTGAAACAAATAGATCGTGGAAACTAAACAGCCATGTAACATATAGACATGCAGGAAAAGATTGACATATTAGACTACACAAGTAAAACTTACACAAGACTAAAAGTGCCATCAGGATGTTAAATTATAAATGACTAAGAGAGGAAATTGCAATATATGCAACAAAGGATTAACATTCCTTATATATCAGACATTCTTACAAAATACAAACAACTCAATAGGAAAAAAAAAAGGATATGGACAGGGAATTCCCAGAAAAGAAAATACAAGTTGCTATTTAACATGTGAGAAGTGCTTAATCAGAGAAGAAATCTGGGACATGAAGATTATGATAATGAGATAATTTTTCTTATCAGTTTAGTCAAAGTGTAAAGTTTTGACAATTTCAAGTTTTGACAAGCAGAGAGGAAGAACTTTTAATACCACCATGGAAGGTAATATCTCTGTATCTATTAAATTTTAAATAGATATTCTTTTGACTAGTACTGGCATTGTTTGATGACTAATCTAAAAAATAACACTACAGGCACAAAAAAGCATGTTCAAATATGTTCATAACAGCATGGTTTTGAAAGCAAAAATTTAGAGAAAATATAAAGTGAAAAACTCAAAAAATAATTAAATTAACTGCGGCATTTAAAAACAATTAGCTACAGCTATTGACAGGGAAATGTCTCTAAGACCACATATTCTTGTGTCCAATTAAAAAAAGTAGAAAAATAAGTATAGTAAGCTTATACATACACATATAAACCAAATTATGCGTGTGTACATATATACATCAATTTATGTATGTGTGCATACTTGTATATATGTGAGTATATATATGTTTTACATGTCTATGAAACTTAACTGATAACAGTATGTAGAATACTTCAAATAATAACAGAGAAGGGTGTAATTTAGTGAATCTGGGAAGATAGTGCCAGAAGTCAACAAAAAAGACTATTCGGTAGGTACGAAAGTAATTGCGGTTTTGCTATTACTTCGTTGCTGTTATCTTTGTTGTTGTTTTGAAACGGAGTCTCACTCTGTTCCCCAGGCTGGAATATAGTGGTGTGATCTCTGCTCACTGCAACCTCTTCCTCCCAGGTTCAAGCTATTCTCCTGCCTCAGCCTCCTGAGTAACTGGGATTACAGGTGCATGCCACCACACCTGGCTATTTCTTTTTTTTTTAATAGAGATGGGCTTTCACCAAGTTGGCAAGGCTGGTCTTGAACTCCTTACCCCAAGTGATCGACCCATCTCAACCACCCAAAGTTTTGGGATTACAGGCATGAGCCACCATGCCCCATTGCCATTACTTTTAAACAGTAGTAACTGCAATTAATTTTGCACCAACTTAATACTTTCTGTTTATTATTTAGAGACTATTTTTATTGTATAATTACTTTGATAATTATTAATGAATGCTGAAGAGATTGGTGGTCTTAGAAGTTCTGAGCATATTTTTTAGTATGTGTATTATTTTAAATATATGCTTAGTTATGTAACTCATGAATAGAGACCATTTGACTAGAAAAACCTTAGAGAAATGTTATTGGTCAATGTAGTTAGTCCCCTCCTCTCACCAAATTATGATGTCCAAAGGTGGGAGAAATAGGGGTATGTCAAAAGAACAAAGGAGTCAACCTCCATACTTCCCAATGGTTACGGTGGATTAAACATTGATTAATAGCCATATCATTGGGTGATAACTGAAAGAATAGAATAAATATCCATTAGTCCATGCTGGCACAAACAAAAAGGTAATAAATAAATGGGAGTACAGGACAGTTCTTCAGGTGGCCTTGTACTGGCCCAGTTCCTTTTCTTGCTTGTGAGTCTCAAGATAACAGTGGAATGTACTGGGAATGCAATATTCTGAGATAAGAAGGAACTGTCCGGAATAGCCTGGGGACTTGCTCCTGTCCCTCCTAGGGAATATAATATCTTGAGTTAGGAAAGAACTGCTCAGGACAGCCCAGGCTTTGTTTCTCTCTGCTGGAGCAGGATGTCCTTTAAAGCTCTGGCCAATGAGTCATGTGACCCCTAAGCTATATAACCTAGGGAGGCTGCCTTTTGGGGTCCCTCAGCTGTGGCACAAATGGGGCAAGCACAGTCAAGAAATCACCTGTCTCAGACAGCATTCTTGAGCCTTGGGGGACCTGCTCACAATGGATCCTGAGCTGCTTTTGAACCTCACTGCCTATCTATAAGTAACAAATCTGCTTCATGTAACTTTTGTCTGAGTGTGTTCTGTCTCAACAGATTTGCACAAGTGGGTAACCAGTCCACAACAAGACTGCTTCTTGGAGTGGGGGGTGGGGAGAAAGATAAGTCTTTGTTACAGAAATTACAATTAATAACTATGGAAGGAATGAAGAAAATAGAAAATCACCATTAAAATCCCACAGTAATAATTTCTGCAAGCAAGAATCCCTAATGAATGCTAAAATTAGTGGGTCAGGAGAATCTTCAGGAGAAACTTCAGGAGAATCAGGATATTCGTGTAGCTTCTTCAAAGTATCTTTGCCAAAACACACTGACTACTGTGGTGATTTTAACATACGGTCACAATTCTTTTAATAGCCTTACCTCCAAATGATAAAGTTTAATTTGCCTCCGCTTGAGTGTAGACGGAACTTAGTAATTCCCTCCTAACAAATAGTGTTGAAAGAGAAAAATGTTGCAGATGAAAAACCTAAGTAACACAACCTTAATCAAGGTTGATATCACCAGTTTTAAGTTGTATTTGATATTAAGTGCTCCCTGGCATGATCTGAGAAGAGGGTCTTAAAAATTAGCAATTTTAGTCTTAATCTACTTCTAATATGAAGGAAGGAAAAGCGTTAAGAGATAATAGCAGTAGCCTATATGAGAAATTACTGACCCTGAGCAAGAAACTTCACCTCTCTCTGTGAGTCTGGAAACCGGAGATAATACTATTTTACTGTCACTCAACTTCATATAAGGCACAGCATTAAATATTAGAGTGATCTAACAATTAAACAAGCATTTACTTTGTACTTGCTTCTTGGAAAAACAAAACAAAAACATTTAAATAAATTAGACAGCCTATGTGAAGGTGGGTTGTGTTGTGTGTGTTTGTGTTTGTATGTGAGTGTTGAAATCAATAGAGTAGGAAGCAGAGAACACCAGAAATTAAAACATGGTCTCTGGGACACCTTCATCTCCAGATGTACATATGTGCAACAAAAGCAATGGTTAAACAGAAAACTATACTGCCACATGGACTCTTTTGTTATATGCATCAACTTCAAGATCCTATATAGTCAGGATTCCCTCATTTATTAGATTGAAGAAAATATCACAATATACCCATAGGATAAAAGTAGATTTCCTTCTTATTTATCCAGTTAAATACTGGCCCTAATTCTGTTTGGCCACCCATTGTTTTTTGGGATCTTGGATCCAATAACATTCTGATAAACTGTCTCGGGCAGATCAAAGTCTTCCTGAAGAAAATGTGTTTCTATTGCCATAAACTATCCTTCTGTTTGAATGCTACTTTGCAAATATTACTCCCTCTCTTCAAGCTAAACTTATTCTCTCTCTTTCTAGGAATATATCTTCATGATTATATTTGTGTATTTTATTATTACTCTAATTGGTTTTTTAACTTGGCAAAATCTCTCAGATTGTATATAAAAATGACTTTCTTGAGGTTTAGTTTTTATGTGTGAGTCACATAATATTTAGTATTAGCTGCATGCCAAATGGAAGAATCCTAAAATATACCATAAAATGTGGTGATACAAACATGTCGATATTCAGATAAAGAAAGCTAATAAAGGAAGACACACATTATAATATTTTTTAAAAATATAACCACTAATCATCCTACAACATTTTTGGAACTCTTCTGTTCAACTTAGTTTTCTACTGACACTTTTTGGTTATCTTTTTCCATTAATGATCTACTTATAACAAAATCATGTCAAAAAAAACTTCATATATTCATCACTTTTGGTGGGACAATTGGCTGGGTGCCTATAATATATTTAGTAATATTTCAGTCAGAAAAGAAAATGCTAATGGAATAAGATTTTTTAATTCTACCTAGAGGGTATTTCTGCCTCTGAATACATTTTAGAAAAACACTAGAAATAAATTATCACAATACTACATACTAAGTGAGATCAGTGAGTAGGTGTATGTGAGCTCTAGCCTATATGAAATACCTAGAACCAAGCTTTTTACAATTTGTTTAATTGATAACTAATCAGAGTTTTAAAATTTCAGCAGTTTTTGGTTCAGAGGATATAAAGAATTACAGGGAATAATTTGGAGAAACAGAGAGAGGGGGCTTTCCCATGTTTTGGTTACAAGGTTAGATAAAAATAATTTATTTAGATATTAATTTGTCTTCTGTTTCTTCTGTAATACCTTCTTTCTTTTACAATAAGGCAGTAAAGCTCCTCTTGGACAAGTTTGTATGTAGTAGCACATTGAAGAGACTTTGCTTGGTTGATGTGTAGTGGCAGGTGAGATGGACAAAAGGCAGAAAGCGGAAGAAAAAGAAGAGATAATGTGAGAGAAATGGGGAATATTGCCAAGTCTGAGGAAGGGACAAAATTAGGTCGATAGAAACCAAGCTATCTTGTAGCCCATCATAGACGGCCCTGAGAAGTCTCAGGACTAAAGAGGGAAATGGCTACAAACAATTTAAGTAAGCTAGACCCTCGTCCCAGGGCTGGCAACATTTGCAAAGATATCTACTCTGAAGTGTGGCATAACAGAATTAGAACTGCTAGATTGTGTGGGGCCATCACAAGGACTTAGGGAATTAGAAAGTTATTAGCTACCAAAATACACTGAATACAAAAGAGCTCTTCTCCTGTTTATCATCATATCAGTATTATCATGTCAGTTTTGTGTATTCTCGTGCAATCACAAGGCATGAGAGTATCTCAGTCCCCATTCCTGACTAAAAAAAAAAACCCGTGGCATTACTTAAGCATTTGCATTGACAAGTAAGACTAACGATGTCTTCACGTTTTTGTGATCACAAATTAAGTTTTCAAATATTTCCTATTTTTTTTTCTCATTGGTAATTATTATGCACTAAGTATTTGCATCCCCTTAATACTCTAATGTTAGA
This sequence comes from Lagothrix lagotricha, assembly GCA_963574225.1. Taxonomy (NCBI): domain Eukaryota; kingdom Metazoa; phylum Chordata; class Mammalia; order Primates; family Atelidae; genus Lagothrix; species Lagothrix lagotricha. Next base: position 128,078 of record CAUYNB010081593.1, read on the forward strand.
AACTAATCCCTAGAGTGATATTTAGAGGTGGGAGTGATTAGGTCATAGGAAGGGAGTCCTCATGAATGGGATTAGTACCCTTATAACCCCAGAGAGTTCCCTTACCCCTTCCACCATCTGAGGGCACAGCCAGAGGTCGGCCATCTATGAACCAGGAAGCAAGCCCTCACCAGATTCTGAATCTGATGGTGCTTTGATCTTGGGTTTATTAGCCTTCAGAATTGTAAGAAATAAATTTCTGTTTTATATAAGATACACAATCAGTTTTGTAGTTGTTGTTTTAGCAGTCAAAATGGACTAAGATAGAAATGAATACTTCACATACTCACCACGGTTCTGTTGAACACTCACTTTCTCTTGTTGTTTATAATTTACTAATCTATTTTCTAAAATTTCAAGTGTTCTATCTGATACACACACACAACCTCCAGTTTTTCTTTCTTTTTTGCTGCTCTAGCACATGAGCTATGTGGATTTATTTCTCTTCAAATCAATGGAAACTGACAATAATGGGCCAGTTTATGTTTTTGCAGTGGTGCTTTCCCTTCCATTTTGAAGTTAATGTTGTGTGTACCAAGTACCCCTTTCTTGTAGTGGTACTCCCTGGTTTAAGAAACCAAATAATTTTTTTAAATAACACGAATGGTGCTTCTACTATCAAGAAGAAACCTCTCAGTAAAAGAAATTCTTTTTAGAGAAGGATTAATAAGCTTTGCTCTGTGTGGCTGCTAGGATAGGAAGCATGTGGTTTCCTTTCAAGCAGAGATCTTCCTCTTTCATTTTTGAAGTTTTGAAGATTGAGGAGACAAACACTGGTAACCTCTATCCTAGAAAGTTGCTATTATAACTAGTATGCCTATCTGCATCCTGCTTAATATATGAGGTTAAATGGCAGCTGCCTGATCTCTAGCATCACAACGTGGTATGCTGTCTTTTGCACTGGAAAAATTACCTAAGTATTCATTCATTTATTCAGGCAATAAATATTTATTGAATTGCTATACTAAGAAAGGTATAATTTTAACCTTAGATATTTAGAATAGCAAAGAGGCCAGTTGTTAAAAATGTTTGATGAGATCAGAAAATTAGGGCCAAATTATGCAGGGCTGTGTAGGCCATTATAAAGAGGTGGCTTTAAACTCCAAATAAGTAAGCAAGTCACTAGAAAGTTCAGGCCAGAGGAGTAGTATAGTTTTACTTAATAGTTAAAGGGCTCACTCTGCTACTTTTGAGTGCAGACTCTACAGAGGCAAGGTTGAAAAGACGAAATCAAGGTAGGAGGCTTTTCCAATAATCCAGGTAAGAAATTACAATGGCTTGAGCTAGGTATTAGGAGTGGAGATGGTGAGCAGGTTTTGTATTCTTGATAGATTTTTTAAATTAATAGAATTTACACAAGTATTTGAATTTAATGTGGGTGTGTGAGAAAAAAAGGAGTCAAAGATGACTCCAATATCTCTGGGCTGATTTACTAGAAGAATGAAGGTGATATTTATAGCCACTTAATACAATAGAAATGAGGAAATTAGGCTTTAAACATGTTGGGTTGAGTTATCAGCCATCTTAGAAGTAGGAGTTAGAGAACAATCAAATTCAGTGGTGAAGTCTACAATTTAAATTAGGTAAAGTTTCTAAACATACAAACTTGGGACATAATATAAAGTATAGCTAATACAATCGCTAAAAAGTTACTATAGATGGACAAAGAAAAACCTAAGATGTGAGCTCTGAGAGTTCCAATATTTAGAGGTAAGAGAGATAAAGAAGACCAAGCAAATAAAACTAACAAGGAGTAAAAAGTGAGACAGGAGAAAAATCTAGGGCCATGTGGTGGTCTGTAAATCACATTTATAACAGTCTTCATGGGAGGAAAGAGTACGTGTCTATGTCAATTGCTGTAGCTAAGTCAAGTCAAAGACTGAAATTTGACAAATGAATCAACATGGAGGTCACAGATGACTTTGAGGAGAATAGCTTCAGTGGGATGGTGGTGGCAAAAGCCTGATTTGGATACCCTGAAGACAGAAAAGAATGAGAGAAATAAAAGACATTTCCTAGTATTGAGAAGCAAGGCCCAAGTGAGATTTTTGTCATTTATTAAAATATATGCACATGGGAAAAAGTGAAGAGAACATTGACCAGCGAGAAGCCAGGTTGCAATATTACCTTGGGTCCTAACACATTGTTTTGTAAGTCCTCTTTTATCTGTGTATACAGTCTTCTGCCTTTCCAAAAATTGCTCTGTAATCCACAGAAATGGGGGCCCTTTACTCACACATAAAGCAACATATATATTATTTATATACTATATATTGTATATTTTGTGTATTTATATATTACATATAAATAAATAGATTTAGTGCTTCCTTCAAGAGTTATTGCAAGGCAGGCCTGGGCCTGGTGGTGACAAATTCTGTCAGCATTTACTTGTCTGAAAAAGATTTTATTTCTTTGTTGCTTATGAAGCTTAGTTTGGCTGGATATGAAATTCTAGGTTGGAAATACTTTTCAAAAACGTTGAATATTCACCCCCAATCTCTTCTTGCTTGTAGGGTTTCCACTGAGAGGTTTGCTGTTAGTCTGATGGGCTTCCCTTTATAGGTGACCTGGCCTTTCTTTCTGGCTGTCATTGACATTTTTTCCTTCATTTTAACCTTGGAGAATCTGATGATTGTTAGTCTTGGGGTTGATCTTCTTGTGGAGTATCTTACCAGGATTCTCTGGATTTCCTGAATTTGAACGTTGGCCTGTCTTGCTAGGTTGGGGAAGTTCTCCTAGATAATATCCTGAAGTGTCTTTACCAACTTGGTTCCATTCTCCCTGTCTCTTTCAGGTACCCCTATCAGACATAGGTTTAGTCTTTTCACATAATCCCATAGTTCTTGGAGGTTTTATTCATAACTTTTCATTATTTTTTCTCTAATCTTGTCTGCCTACCTTATTTCAGCAAGATAGTCTTCAAAGCTCTGATATCCTTTCTTCTGCTTGGTCTGTTTGGCTATCGATACTTGTGTTTGCATTGTGAAGTTCTTGTGTTGTATTTTTTTCAGCTCCATCAGGTCATTTATGTTCCTCTCTAAATTATTTATTCTGGTTAACAGCTCCTGCAATGTTTTATCATGGTTCTTAGCTTCTTTGCTATGAATTAGAATATACTCCTTTCTCTCAGCCAAGTTCATTATTTGCTCATCTTCTGAAGCCTACTTCTACCAATTCACCCATCTCAGCCTCAACCCAGTTCTTTGCCCTTGATGGAGACATGTTGCAATTATTTGGTGGACAAGAGATACTCTGGCTTTTTGAGTTTTCAGCATTTTTGCATTGATTCTTTCTCACCTTCATAGGTTTATCTACCTTTGATGTTTGTGGCTGCTGACCTTTGGATGGGGTTTCTGTGGGGTCTTTTTCATTGATGTTGTTGTTGTTGCTTTCTGTTTGCTTTTCTTTTAGCAGTCAGATCCCTCTTCCATAGAGCTGCTATACTTTTCTGAGGGTCCACTCCAGACCCTATTCACCTGGGTTCATCCTGCTCCTGGAGGTTTCACCAGTGGAGGTTGTAGAACAGCAAAGATGGCAACCTACTCCTTCCTCTGGGAGCTCTGTCCCAGAGGGGCACTGACCTGGGCCAGCCAGAATGCTTCTGTATGAAGTGTCTGGAGATTCCAATTGGGAAGTCTCAGGAGGAGCAGGATCAGGCATCCACTTAAATAAGCAGTCTGGCTGCCCCTTGGCAGAGCGGGTATGCTGCACTGCGGGGAAATCCCCTTGTCTGGGCTGTCCCGACTCTCCAGAAAAGCAGGCAGAAAATACTAACACCACTGATCCATGATACCACAGCCACTCCTCCTCCTAGGGGCTCCTCTCAGGGATATCAGAGTTCTGTCCATAAATCCCTGGCTGGGGATAATGAAAGTCCCACAGGGAGGCCCCCCCACACGGTGACGAGGAGAGGATTGGGGTCCCATTTAAGCAGTCTGGCCACAAACTGTCCCGTCAGTTGTGCTGTACTGTGGGGAATTGCTCTTGTTTAAATTTCCCAGTCTCACTGGCTCTGGTGGCAGAGGAAAATGGCTGACTGGAGCTGCATTGATGGTGGCCGCCTCTCCCAACCCTGGAATCCAGTGTTCTTAGGTAGTCTCTAGCTTGCTGTGCTGGCCAGCGGGGATTCCAAACCAATGGGTTTAGCTTATGGAGTTCCATAGGAAGGGGGCCTGTTGAGCAAGGCCACTTGGCTCCCTGGCTTCAGCCCCCTTCCCTCGAAAGTGGACGAACCTTCTGCCTCACCCAAGTCCCAGAGCCGGAATATGCAAAAACTCTTATGTATCAGGACCTGCTCAAGTGGCCACCCACCCAGCCAGCCACCATGAGTCTGCCCAACTCTGTGCTTGGGACCCAAGGCCCTGGTGATGTGGACTCACAAGGGGACTTCCTGATCTGAGAGTTGGAAGCATCTGTGGAAAATGTATGGTTTTCAGGGAGGGGGTAGCAGAATCCCTCACCACCTCCTTTGGCTGGGGGAGGCAGCTCCCTTTGCCTTGTGCCACTCCCAGTGGGCCCTTGCTCCACCCTGCTTTTCCTCACTCTCTGTCGTTCACACCAACCGCCTAGTCAGTCACAGTGAAAGACCCTTGGTACCTCAATTGAAGATGCAGAATTCACTCATTGTTTTCATCCTTCTTGGTGGGAGCCACAGCAGAGTGGAACTGTTTCTATTCAGCCATTTTAGCTGCTCCTCCAAATGAGTTTTTTTCAGATGAAAGAAATTCAGTCTTATCAACATGACTGAATTTCTTCCTTCTTAAAAAATATCAATAGAGAGTAAAACATATGTGCTAAGGGAGAGTTGTTAGCCTTTTACAAAATCTCTACTTAAAATATCTGCTTTAAGTAGATGCCTAAAGACTGCTCTAAACACCAAACCATTGCTATCGTTCTGTGCTCTCATAGCATCTTAAATTTCCCTTATTTTAGTGTTTATTACATTTAGTGATTCATGCTTATATAAATCACTTTCTCAATAGATTTTAAGTTCTATAAAGGTGGAAACCAAATCTTGCTTACTAAAGTATCTTCAGCAATGATACATAATAGTTGCTTGCTAAATATTTTTAATGCATTAATAAACAAATAAGATAATTGAAGAAATATGGTAAATCTTAACCATAAATGCTGGAAACTTGATAGCTACAATACTTAATATATCAAATTTCCAAAGTTTATGTAAAGTTAAAAATTACTGCACAGAATAAAAAAAAAATACCAAATGAATTTGGAGTACTGAACAATAGTGCATAGCACAAATACTAAATGAAAACTTTACTCATCTTAGAACTGTAAGTAAAACTCATAGGTGAAAGAATTATTGCTAGTTTTTTAATAAGAGAAATAAGTATGCTTTTGTAAATTATTTCTTCATACAATCAGAGGGATAACTGATAACTAATCATTAGTTTTTACTATTTTAAATTATTGTTGGCACTTTATTTCTTCTCTACCCACTTTGCATGTCATACTTACATGGCAACATAGATGAAATAAGTCTTATGCACTATGCCCTCCATTATGGCAGACTGCCTTTTTTTTTTTTTTGCCAAAGTCTGTCTTCCTTTTCCTCCACATTAACAGATTTATTTGCTCAAATAGCCACCAGACACTCTCAATTTCCAGTTTCTCAGTAGCCATGAAACTAAATTTTCTTCATTCTGGAATAATGAAAGTAATGTAAAGCATTCTCTGAAAGATCTGTAAACAAGTAGGGTCTCTATCCCACTGTCCCTGGCCTGTTTTTTTTCATCTCTTCCCATTAGCTGAAGTGATGATGACCATAGCAACCTTGGAAGCCCCAAGTTAAAGAAGGATACCAGTTTTCTATTGTTGTTGTAACATGGTTCCACAGATCAGTGGCTTAAAATAATACAAATTTATCATTTTACAGTTCTTGAGATCAGAAGTCTAAAATCAGTCTCATTGACCTAAAGTTAAGGTGTCCGCACAGATGATCTCTTCTGAATGCTCTAGGGCAGAATCTTTCCTTGCCTTCAGAGGATCTGGAGGCAACTTGCTTTTCTTGGATTGTGGTCCCTTGCTCTATCTTTAAATTTAGTAGTATATCATCTTTAAATGTCTCTCTCAATCTCTGACCTTTGCTTCCATTGTCACATTCCTTCTCTGACTCTGACCTTCCTGCCTCCCTCTTATAAAGACCATGATAATTACATAGGGCCCACCTAATCTGAGATAATCCCATCTCAAAATCTTCAACTTAATGACATCTTCAAAGTTTCTTTTGCCATGTAAAGTGACCTATTCATAGGTTGCAGGGATTAGGATACCAACATTATTGTAGCGGGGCATTATTTTACCTGCCACAGCATCTGACAACTAAGTCTCTAAATGCTCTCATGGAGCAGAGCCACCCATCAATATACGAATGATCATACTGTTACTAAAGGTACTTACTAAAAGACACATTTCTTTGTTCTGTAAACCGCTGAATTTGGAGTGGTGTGGTGATCCCTTTGTTACATCAATCTAGCCTGCCCTAATGCATCTGTTTTTCAGATCTGAATATGATAGCGTAGAACATTGAGAATTGTTAATGTGATTAACCACAGAATACTTCATTTGTAAGCCATTATCTCATAAAAATGTAGAATTTTGTGTTAATTTGTAACTTATTCTTAGTGTTTATTTTCCAAATAAATTTCATTTAAAATGAAGACTTTTTTAAAAAGTCACCTTAGAAATTAGATATAAATTGAGGCTGTGGTCCTGTGTGTCAAAATTGATGATCTTGACCCTTGGATTCCAGATGGATCATTAACAAAAATTCCTGCCAGTTATTCTCTTAATTTCATACTGTGCACTCCATCTGTTACCCCACTTGCTTTGGTTAGGGGCTGCTGGTCTGGCTCTTTCTCTACTAATCTACAGAGATAAAACTCAGCTGAAATATACACATATTATAATGCATAATAGAAGAATTCTAGACTAATACAGTAAGCATAAAAAAACCAACTAGAATAACCAAGTCCTAAGTTTTAGAAGGAAAACCTTTAGTGCTTGCGCATTTGTTTTAAATTTAGGTTGGAACTCAGACCCAGAGCATTTATGAATTTTAGCTTGAGAGCTTCTGAATTTATAATAGAAGCTCTTAACAAGTACATAGTCAAAAGACACTGGAAATGTCTAGAGGTATTAAGCCAGTCCCTAAGAAGCAATAAGGATTGGATGTATTGCTACTGTATCCAATTTGGCAAGTCAGCTCATTTTCTCACTCACAATTATTATTCTGCAACAAAATAATTGTTTAAAAAACTCAAAATAAGTTTCCCAAAATAGGCATGTTCTTACTTTTACTAATGAGGACAAATATTCAGAAACTAAAACAAAGGCAATAGGCTTCTATTTTAGATAGTGAGGTCCTGGATTTCCTGCATCCTGTGCATTTCCTGCCACAGGAGAAATTCTGCATAAATGTACGCTTAACTAGCTATCTTAACTAGAAATTATATAACTAAATTCATAACATTCACTATGACAATAAATAAAGCATAGGATAGTAGATTAAAGAGGTGACATATTTTTTCACACACGGCACTATTTACTGTGTGAACATATACAAGGTTCTGGACCCACTTTGTGTTTTACTACTTCATGGAAGACGTGATTGAAATACAAATGGTATGGATAAGAGCAGTTAGAATATGAATACAATTGAAAAGAGAAGTTGCTCATTCTTCTGCCACCATTCTAGAACAGGCTTTAAAAAAAGAGAGACTAGAGACTAGCCACAGACAGCACCAGTAGAATTATAACTTTTGCCAGTTTTCCTTTTTTTTTTTTTTTTTTACCTCCTCCTAAAACATTCTTCCCTCAGTGTTAATCTTCAGCTCACACATGCTTTGGTGAGTCATTTAAAGTGTAAAATCTATTTTACTGAAGAAAGAAAATCTTTAAGTATAACATATTTTCAGAAAGGAAGTCTTTTTGTATAAACTATAACCAGGCCAAAGGAGTGACAGATACAGTGGGGATGCAGTCCCTATCTATGCCCTGTTTATTACTAGAATTCAACAGTAACATTTACAACAGACTAGAGTTGGGGGAGGAAAGAAAAGGCAAAGTGAAGATAAAATAATGTTCGACTGGGAGCTGGTATATTGGCTTAGGTCCAAGTATTTTCATATGAACTGCAAGGGGCTGCAGGCAGAGGCCCCTCTTACCCTGAGATTCCTGGCTTTTCTGCTCAAATGAAAATGTTCTTTGAGGGTTGAAGAATGCATAGATTTGGTAACTATAGCATGTACATAATGGAAAGAAATGTCAAGAGACAACACCCTTGGCGCAAATATCAGTGACTTTATAGAGAATGCTACCTGCAGAGGACCTCAAGTGACTGTTATCCGTGGCCATCAATTGGAACTACAGTGAGGAATGTGATGGGTTCCACTGGTAGTAGAAAAAGTCTTCATAAACCCAGAAGAGATTTGTCCAAGGACTCCCAGAATAAATATAGTAAGAGTTTTAAGAGAATGGTTCATCAAAGATAAGCAGATTAAGGTAAAAGTTGGTGACAGACTGGTTACTGTTAAATACAGGTTTTGGAAACAGGATTAAGCCCCAAGACAAATGGTTTTCACTGTGGATTTTTTTCAGATTATAGCTTGGAAAGACAATAGTCAAAGGAAAATAGAAAAATTTAGACTATGAGACATGGTATCGCTCTGTTAAGATATCAGAGACCTTAAAGCACTAAAAGGCAACATATCTGATTCAAGTATTATTGAAAAATCTTTGAATTGAAAAATATTGTAAATAATAAATAAGGAAACTATTTTTTTTCAATCCTCGGTAAATTGCAATCAAGGTAATAGGATTATAAGTGGAAAACTCCATCTGTGATTTTAGCATGTAATGCAAAAAATAAAGGATTTGAGCAGTAAAATGTTTCATTTATTTTGAATTATAGCAGGGGTTGCTGTCTCTGCCAGAAATCTTGTGTTTTGAATACATTTCCAGATGCAGTTCTGTTGGACTAACTGAAACACAATGAGTCATTTCCCTCTAGATAGCGTAGGATTCAGGTATACCAGGCAGTAATAGTCTATATGATGATTAATAGCATCAGCTTTCATTTACTGTTTTATGTGCAATCAGAACTTCGGCTAGGATATTCATTTAGTCTAGTAAGGTATGGGATCCAGGAGTCTTGACTTAAAATTTTCACTTCCTCTGACCTCAAACAGATTACAAAACATGTTATTACTGGCTCCCCACCTACTGGTCACACATTAAATTCTTGAGTGTAGCAGTTAGCCCCAACTCCCCCAGATACCTATGATATTACCCTATCCCACTTTTTGATAATCAAGTTTGGTTTGGAAATAAAGTCAACAACAACAAAATCCACAATGCGTACTAATGCATCACTTTCTTGTCTTGCTCAGAGAAAGGGACTTCTTACATTTTCTCAAATATCCCATGCCTGACATCAAATCTTCCAGCTTCCCTTTAGGCCACTTACTAAAACTGCAATTTGTTTGCATCATTCCCGCAGGAAACTTTTAATTTCTTCAAAACCACTCTTTTGCCAAGAAAGGTATAATTTGAAAGTGGCAGCAAACATAATGTGTTTGCTGCTGAACTTAGGCAGGGCTACACAGAATGGCAGAAAGGACAGACTCTAAAGTTAGAAGATTGCAGTTCATTCTCAACTCTATACACTCACTACCAGCAGGATTTTAATGCAAATCACTCAACCTCCTTACACCCCCATTTTCTTACTTAAATAGGAATTCAAATTCTACTTATGCCCACTTCAAATTGCAAGGTTCACATATATGCCTATTATAGAATCTGTAAAGTCCTATGAAACATATGATTATTACAAATACATAATATGTTCTTAAAAACAATTCTCTAGGTCAGTTGCCTGTACATTATAACCCTCTCTTCCCAATGTGTGGGATTTTTTTTGTGTGTGTGTCATGTTTGTTGACCTGTGACTGGCAAGCAATTACAATGAGTAATTCCATTTTGGAGAAGATAATAAAACGTGATATCGTAACTACCCACAGAGCCTCAAAAGTATTTATGTTTCCTCTAATAACCTGGTGTGATGCTGTTAATCTTGACAAAGCCTGCCTGGCAGGTGCTGGGGAGCTGAATCTTCATATTCTTTCACTGTTTGCTGACTCTTCCACAGGGAAGACTCCGAGCTATTAAAATGCAATGGCCTTGCTTTATTTTTAATTACATTTAGTTTATTAGAGGAACAATCTGACGCATAGCAAAAACTAAGAACTGACTTGCCCCTATTACCTCAATGAAGGCCTGGAACATTTCATCATTTACAAAATGGGTCATGGGGAGCTATTTCTTCACAAAGAGAAGTTAAAACACAATTTAAAGGAGTAAGAGAAATGTATCACTTCCAGAGAGATGCCATTCCTCATTGATAATTTCCCCTTTGATCTAGTTAAGATTTTTATTCTAAAACTCATTATAAACTTTATATAAATAAGCAGGTATGCATCAGGATGGAAACTCTAAACCTCTCTCTTCCATATCAACTGCAGAGTGACCATGAAACAAACCAGAAATGTGTAATATATAATATTTTCTTTAGAAGAACTTCACAGGTTGTAAGATATCAATACATATAATTCTCACAGTTCTGAGGACAATAAGCTATGTTTCTCAGTTGACCAAATCAATCTACTTCCTTTTAACACACAATATTATAAAAGCTGTAATTTCATGTATCATAATGTGCAAATAGAATTTTAAAATGTCTTCCAACTTACGTATAAAGGTGTACACCATAGAAGAAAAAATACATATTTTTCACATTTATCATAAAGTTGTTTTCCAAATCCATTTGTGAACTGAGTCTACACTTTGAGCAAATGGCCATTGTCATTAAACACTTAGAGCAGCCATAACATGGCAGAGTGTGAAATACAGATTATCTTTTTTTTTCCCCTCTCCTTTTCTCATTTGAGAGGGGGGATTGTGTTATTGTTTCCAAAGCCTATGTACAGCTATTGTAACACACAGCAGAGATGCAAATGTAGCAAATGTCTAAAGAAACTATTAGGGAAAGGGCTAGGTAGGGGTGCTTGGTTTGAAAGAATAAAGCATCTGGTTGTACGGGTTGTACATTTTTGTTTTGTTTTGTTAAATATTTAACATTGCCCTGGTGAATATTTTGGTTTCTCTTTCATCCCTAGGAACTCTTATTTTTTTAAAAAAGTAGTCAGTGAACCCCTACATTAAATCATACTTAATAAAGGAAAAAATGGTACTTAAAAGGGATTTAATTCTAATTTGCAACCTTAGAAAATCCGAAAAAAACAAATTTTCGAATATGCTTAGATTTTTGGTTTACTTACATCTGATTTCCTCTTTTAGAAATGTACTTTTGTTTCCTTCATCTTTTTCCAATCTGCAAGCATAGAATAGCAACAATGAACAACAGGAAACTGAGGAAAGTAGAAAGAAGTATGCAAAAAATTATAATTATCATTTCTTTTAATCTTTTGAACCAATTAATATTTTAAGTAATGCAGTCAATGAATATGTATACAGCATCCATTGTTACCGTTTGCTAGCCAGTGGATAGATACTAGGGAAATAAACATGGAGTCCTGCCTTCTGGAGAGTTTACAGACTCATGGAAAAGAAACACAACACAAAATAATTTTGTTTATATGGGTTTTATGAAGCATAAATAAAAGGAACTACTGAAATTATAACAGTTTGAATTGAATGGGTAGAAGGAGAGTGAATGAAAGATCCACTGTGAAACTAATATTTAACACAAAACTTATGGGATAAGTAGAGATAGCTCATGTGTGAAGAAGGATAGTGGGCAACGGGCTATGTCTGGAAGCCTTGAGAAGATAAAGAATGTGGTTCATGGGTACTGAAGGAAGCCAAGGTACGGGTTGCATACAATGAGGCTGGAGGGTGGGTGGCATACAGTGAGGCTGGAGGACATTGGCAGTGGCATCTTAAGTCTCTGTGGGACCTATTGAGGAGTTAGGACCCTATGAGGACAAGGAAAAGCCATTTGAGGATTTCAGTCGAGAGTGACTCATTTTATTTTTGTCAAGATCACTCTGGCTTCATTATAGGATCTAGAAGGGGGCCAGGGTAGTTACTTACATAGATTCCTGTTAAGAAAAAAAAAAGCAAAATTCTCCCACTCTGTAAGTATTGGTGATAATTTCACCAAGATATATAAACTTCAATGTTGTAATTTCTATAATCTCAACCTGTACAAAGTAATGGTGGCTTCTACAAGGATATTTAGTGAAAACAGAGATAAATTCACAAATCAAAAATGTATTAATGAAGCTACAAAAAAGGACTTAGTGGTTGTTTGAAGATGAGAGAGTGAAAATCTGGTAAAAGTCAGGAATATTCCAGATTTATAGAGAGCCTAAGTACCATTTGAGCATCCTGGAACAAAAGCTAATTTAGAGGAATGAGTATGTTTAGCCCTACGATTAATAGAAAAGAAAATAAGACATTTCCTGACCCTCATAGGATTAAATATTTGAATCAAAATTTCGCAACAAAATTGAGCATATTTAAGAAGTAACTGCTACAATTCTGATTTTATAGATAATATAAATTCTAAAAAAAAAAAAAAGAGCATCAGTATTAGCTGAAGTGGTCAGAGAAAGGACATTATGAAAGTTATGCCATTTGAACTGTGCCTTAATGGGGCAGTAAGTAGGCTTTGGATGGTAGATTGAGTGACGAGGAAATGGGCAGTTATTAACAGAAGTGCAAGCTTCCTAGGGAAGAGAAAAGAATGTAAGAATGAGCAGTCTTGGCAGATTCTGGATAGCCTGGAAAGCCAGAAATAGAGGCTTGGACTTAATATAGTAGATATTGTGGAATGATTGTAAAAAGAAATTAGATGTTCCTGCTGATTATTGTAAATGATAGGCTAGAGTTGACTGACAGATCAAACTGAGGACAGAGAATGTCAACAGTACATTCATGACAGGATTCCAAGCATAAATTAACTAAGCTTTGGACCACAGATGCCTTAATGGAAATTGGCAGAAAGGATAATTATTTTTTTAATATATTGTGAATTATTTCAAATAACTAGCTAATAATACAGAAGATCAGTGTTCATATACCCACCACCCAGCTCTATTAACTATTACTAGTACGTAAGAGTTTTTCAAAGAGCATCTATAAACGGCATTCCCTGTTTGCCTATCTCAAAGGGCAACTACTATTGTGAATTATCAATTCCATAAATCTTTATTTTTAGCATATTTAGATGTAAGTACTATAATTTGTCATTTTGCTGATTGCTGTACTTTATAGAAATGGCAGCAAACAGTACATTTTATTTTGTAACTTACTCTTTTCAATCAATACTATTTTTATGACATTTAGCCATGTCAATAAATGATGCTTGTTCTTCTTAAACAATATGTAGTTTTTAGGCTACAATTGTGAGTTAGATTTACATTCTTCAGTGATAGGAATTTAGGATGATTTCAGTTTTGGCTAGTGAAAGCCATGACTAAACAAAAAATCTTATACCTCCTTATGCACAAATCCTATTCACTTTTTCTATGTATGTCTCAAGAAGTAGAATTTCATGACTGTATGATAAAAGCATCTTCACGTTTATTAGCTACTGTTAACATTCTCCAAAATAGTGATTTCTGTCTGCACCAACTGCATGCTTGTTAGTTGATCTCCTTATCTGTGTTAATATGTAGTTTTGTCAATTTTGGCAATCTAATAGACATTAAATGGTTTATAATTGCAGTTTTAACTTTTATTTCTAGGATTACAAGGGTATAGGCCATATTTTCCTTATTAGGCTTCTTCCTTTATAAATTGTTTGTTCATGTATCTTGCGTATTTTTCTATTGCATTGTTTGTCTTCCTTTTTATTTGTAGGAGTCCTTTATTTCTAACCTTTTGCTAGTTAATATATGTTGGAAAAACTACTCTCATTCCAAAGCTTTTGTTTCACTCTTAATAGTATCTTTTTTTTCTTAGCATGTTTCTAAAAATGTGATTAAATATATGTATTTTCTTAATTGTTTGTATTTTTAAACTTATTTAAGAAATAAGTTTATATTATTTAGAAGTTTGAAATTAAATAAAATTTACCTTTCACATTCAGGACGTTAATGTGCCTGAAAAATCACATCAGTGTGTGCTATGAAGAAGACATTCAATTTTGTTGTATTTTTCTATTTTCTTGTCAATATGTATAAAATAATTTATTATTTCTCTCTTTATTTGTAATACAAACTCTTCTAAGTATGAAATCATCCTAAATGTGTAGATCTTCTTAGAGAGCCTCAGTTTTGTGCCATTGGGTGTATTTTTGTTAAATTCACAGTTCCAATTATCGTAGGGTAGGTCTAGGTATCTAGTAGATCAAGTTTGGCTACCTTATTATTTATCAAAATTGCTATGCCTGTTCTTCCTATTTCATTATACCTATGAATTTTAGGATCAGCATTTCTAATTCCACCAAAAAGTCTGTTAGTAAATGCAATTAAATCTAATTTATATATTAATTTAATAAAGATTGATATTTTGATGTTACTAATTTTATCTAGTCTTTGAACAGGTACAGTTCTTTTCATTTCTTTTTTTATATCTTCCATTATTATTTTGTAATTCTATCCTAAAGGTTTGAACATTTTTGGTCAGGTTTGTTTCTGGGTAGCAAACTGTTTATTGCTACTGTAAACTGAAGCTTATTCCCTAAATTTTCTAGTTTTGTCACTGGTGTATAGCTTAATTATTGGTATATGGGATTTTTGTACGTTGAGTTATCCTAAAACCTAAGTCCTGAAAACTTACTAGAGTGTATCAACTCTCTAATAAGTTCTAAGAGTATGACAATTATTTAGAATATTCTACGTAAATATTATATGCAAATAAGTTCTATATCATCTTCTATTAACTGTATTTTATGTTTTGAAAATAAAATGGTAATAATTTCTGTATTTAAATAGCTCATGTTTATGTTTACCTTTATTGTGGTACATTGGGCTTATTTCTACTCTTTTTTTTTTTTTACTTTCCTTTATCTCTGCTTATCTTAGATTGTTCATTTTTAATGTCATTTTCTCCTTCTGTAGTGGGTAGTCTGTAAGATGACTTCAAATGATCCTTCTTTCTGTATTTATACCTTTATGTAATCACTTATCCTTCATTATCTTCTAGTGAATAGAACACAGCAAAAGTAATAGACATCATGTCCAAGAATAGTTTATACCTGTATAAACAGACTGGCTTAAATCATATATGAGCTCCCACTCACAATTGCCACAAAAAGAATAAAATATCTAGGATTACAACTAACAAGAGAAGTGAAGGCCCTCATCAAGAACTATAAACCATTGCTCAAAGAAATCAGAGATGACACAAATAAATAGAATAATATTCCATCTTAAGGTTAGGAAGAATAAATATTATTAAAATGGCCATACTGCCCAAAGCAATTTATATATTCAGTGTTATTTCCATTAAACTACCATTGAAATTCTTCACATAATTAGAGAAAAGATGATTTTAAAATTAATATAGAACCAAAAAAGAGCCTAAATAGCCAAGGGAGTCCTAAGCAAAAAGTACAAAGCTGAAAGCATCACGCTACCCAACTTAAAAATATACAGGACTACAGTAACCAAAACAGCATGGTACTAGTATATGAACAGACACATAGACCAATGAAACAGAACTGAGAACCTGGAAATAATGCCACACACCTACAACCATCTGATCTTCAACAAACCTGACAAAAATAAGCAATGGGGAAAGGATTCTCTATTTAATAAATTGTGCTGGGAGAACTAGCTAGCTATATGCAAAAAATTGAAACTGGACCCCTTCCTTACACCATATACAAAAATCAACTCAAGGTAAATTAAAGGCTTAAATATAAAACCTAAAACTATAAAAACCCTAGAATAAAACTTAGACAATACCATTTTGGACATAGGAACGGACAGAGTTTTCATGAAGAAGACGCCAAAAGCAATTCCAACAAAAGCAAAGATTGACAAATGGAATCTAATTACACTAAAGAGCTTCTGCACAGCAAAAGAAACAGAGTAAGCAGACAACCTACAGAATGGAAGAAAAGTTTTGCAATCTATGCACCTAACAAAGCTCTAATATTCAGAATCTATAAGAAACTTAAACAAATTTACAAGAAAAAAAAATCCCATTAAAAAGTGGTCAAA
This sequence comes from Lagothrix lagotricha, assembly GCA_963574225.1. NCBI lineage: Eukaryota > Metazoa > Chordata > Mammalia > Primates > Atelidae > Lagothrix > Lagothrix lagotricha. Next base: position 144,331 of record CAUYNB010081593.1, read on the forward strand.
GGACTTAAACAGATAATTCTTGAAGAACACATACATGCAATCAAAATATGAATAAAACTCAATGCCACTGATCATTAGAGAAACGCAAATTAAAACCACAATGAGATACCGTCTTACACCAGTCAGAATGGCTGCTATAAAAAGTCAAAAGACAACAGATGTTGGTGAGGTTGTGGAGAAAAAGGAATGCTTCTACACTGTTGGTGGGAGTGTAAATTAATTCAACCGTCATAGAGGACAATGCGGCAATTCCTCAAAGACATAGAGGCAGAAACACCATTTGACCTCCCAATCCAATTACTGGGTATTTCCCCAAATGAATATAAATCATTCTATTATAAAGATATATGTGTGTATGTTCATTGCAGCACCATTCACAATAGAAAAGACAGGGAATCAACCTAAATGCCCATCAATGATAGACTGGATAAAGAAAATGTGGTATATATACATCATGGAATACTATGAGGCATTAAAAGGAACAAGATCTTGTCCTTTGCAGGGACACGGATGGAGCTGGAAACCATTGTCTTCAGCAAACTAATGAAGGAACAGAAAATCAAACACCACATGCTGTCGCTTATAAGTAGGAGCTACATGATGAGAACATATGGACACATGGGGTGAACAACATACACTGGGGCCTGTCGGAGGGTGGGGGTGGAAGAAGGAAAAGCATCAGGAAAAATAGCTAATGGATGCTGGGCTTAATACCAAGGTGATGAGATGATCTGTGTAGCAAACCACCATGCACATGTTTACCGATGTAGCAAACCTGGACTTTCTGCACATGTACCCCTAAACTTAAAAGTTGGAAATAAGAAAAAGAGGGAGACTGGCTTCTGTCTTGGGGATACTCTCTCACTCATTTTTGGATTGCTTACTTTGGGGGAAGCCAGTTACCATGTCACAAGATGGCCCAATTGAGAGGCCAGTCTGCTACAGCTATGTAAGTGAGATTAGAAGGAGATCAGATTCACCCAAAGATGTGGACAAGAAACTATTGACATGAAAATAGATCAAATAATGATCTTTGGGTTTGGACTGGATTGGAAGTAAAATGACAAAATGCTCCAGATATTTAAAGAACTGGAATGTAAAAGACTTTTTAAAGAGAACAGGAGGTACCAAGTGAGCAAAAATAAGCAAGACAATCCACACCTGAGAGAAGGTTCAAAGATGGTAAAGTATAATCGAGATGTGATGTGGAAAAGTTTGAAAAGAACTTTTATTTACCAAGAGAAGGATCTTGCCGTAGAGACTAAGAAGAAAGTTATGTGATGCGAAATACAATACTGGTCACTGCTAATCAAAAAGTTGACACAGTCAAAGCTATTTAGCTGTTTAAAGGCTTTATGTAAATGAAAAAAATCTATTAGGATTTCTCCTTTTTTTTTTTCTTGAGAGAAAGTATCATTCCATCACCCAGGTCAGGGTGCAGCAGCACCATCCTGGCTCACTGCAGCCTCGACTTTTCTGGTTCAAGTGATCCTTCTACCTCAGTCTCCTGAGTAGGTGGGATTACAGACATGTGCCACCATGCTGGGCTAATTTTTGTATTTTTTTGTTTTGTAGAGATGGGGTTTCACTATATTGCCCAGGCTGGTCATGAACTCCTGGGCTCAAGCAATCCACCTACTTCAGCCTCCCAAAGTGCCAGGATTACAGGTGTAAGCCATCATGCCTGGCCAGGATTTCTGCTTTTTAGCATCTTGTGATAAATGAGAAAGCAACAAGATGTTTTGCTTATCCTTCACTTACATTTTATACCCAAATCATTTCCACAAAATTTGGAAGTAGCTTAACAAACTTTAAGTCCAGTTTTATGCTTGCTTTAATAAACATAATGATATTCTTAATTTTCCTTTTAGAAAACAATTTGGAAAGAATTAGGAAATATAAAAGGTATGCATGTGCATATGCATGCAGTTGTGTTTTCATATATCGGTTTTTGAATAAAAAAGAAAAAGATGTGTTCTTTTTCAAAGAGATCATAATAAACCAATTATTTCTCATAACATTATAATACTATGCAATCCAATGAGATATTTCATTACCGTTAAAGTCAGCTTATCAAAGAATGTCAGTGACAGAAAAATGGAAAGTTTCTAGATTAGGATCTTGTATAAACCATTTTAAAACCAATCAATTATTTTAATTAAAACAGTTCTTATTTAAATAACAAGTTTTCATAAACAAATACAATGTTTTGCTGTAGTGATATCCTTCTCTTAAACTTTTCCTAACTGCTATTTCCCAGACAGGTTTGAATTCAGTCAATAATTCAATAGCATTTTTTTGTTTTTGTGGAGGTTTTACTTTTGTTTTTAATAACAGCACATGTTATTATAGCATAAATTCTCACATTGAGATATTACTATTCCTAAAGTAGAAAAAAATAGTATTCTACTCCATAAACTATCATCTGTTTTATTTTAATTAGCCATATTGTGGATATGTGTGTGTTTGAATATTTTGCATTATTTCCATTGCCCAGGGAGATCACAATTTTAAATCAAAACAAAGCAGACTAACATCTGTCAGGTTGATGGTAATAGTCTTCAGCTTAGTAGCAGAATAAACAATAGCATATTATTAAAACCATCTGACAACTCTCTTGCAACAAGTGTTTTGTTGACTCTGAAAAAAACTGGATTCTCTTTATGACCAAAAAACTGACATTTTGTATGTCCTTGAACAAGTCAAATGATTTGTACTCACAAGATAGTTATTTCTTAATATTCCATAACATTATAACAAGAATTATAGTTTTGCCATTTTTGCAATTTCAGTTTTTCACTGGTCATGTGTAATATGGTAGATTACGTGAAATGCAATACTCTTTTATTCCAAAATAGTGCTTTCCCTATAACTTATTTTATAACTATTATTACAGGACCTAGCATGTGTACAAATAAAGAGTAGTAAAATTTGTTTTGCCTATTATAATTGCATAAAAAAGGAATTTTTATCTGTTTTTACTGATGTGGCCCAAACACTTGCAATAATGACTGGCAAGCAGTGGTGCTCAAGAGATAGTTACTGGATAAGTAGTTAAATGAAAGATAGTTGAAAAGTTGCTTGTGCTAACTTCTTATTCCTCTCAAGATCTACAGTGCTCATTTAAAATCTATACTATGAAACTGAATATTAAGTGAATCTCAAAAATACATTAAAATTATCTAAAACACCAGCTACTAAACTCCAACATAACAGCATAATCAATGTGTGTTTAACCCTATGAAATGTTGTGATGTTTATATTGTGAAGGTGAAACTGTATTGACATTTATTACACAGTGAAGCCAGTGTCCTCTCATACCCCTAAAGACTGCATTCAGTACCATGGTTTGGCAAAATGGTAAGAATTCTTAATTGTTATCTTCCCTCAGGAAGATGAAAGCCAAGGTATATTTTAAATTGTGTGCCTCTAAGCACTTAGCCAAAGGCTAGTACAGAAAATGTGTTAATATGAAATCTGACCTATATTATTTGTGTTTAAATATGTAAAATAAATATACAGACTTACATGGAGTTTTGTAACATAATTTACACAACCATTTTGGAGACAATGCAGTTAAAGAGACTTTAATTTCTATATCTAAGTAAAATGTGAAATTTATATTACTAAATTAAATGTAAAATGTTGGAATAGAGAAGGAATTCCTATATACTTAGTGTTTACCATGTGTATGGTCCTGTAATTTATACATACACACATACACACACAAACACACACACACACACACACAGAGACCACACTTTGTGTGTTTTCCAAAGGTTCAAAGTTTTCCTTTGATGACTTCAGCTAAGCTAATGAAGGAGTAAGCATTCATCAATGACATGAAAATCATACCTGTTCAAACAATAACACTGACTGGTGACAGAGAGTAACTATAGAATTATGTGAATTCATGAACGTTTATTTAACTCCATCAAAGGTTCGAACAATTTAGGAAGGGCAAACATAGCAGAACCTTGGAAAAGAAATGAAAATTTTAATACAATTTTAGAGAAGCCATCAATTTGACTACAGACCGAAATGAAATCTGATTACAACAAAGAGAGAAAACGGAAGAAAAAACAAGATTAGAAATTGGAAGAGAGCAAAATGCTGTGAACTTAATCAAATACAAGTCCCAGATGTGAGTAATCAACATACTGTAATCAGCATGGAAAGGCACTGCTTTGGAAATGCATTACAGCTGCCAGCTCTAGTGGGTCTGGACACTCTTCTCACAGGGCACATACCTGATTTCATCTGATGCTAACAACTTTTTCATAGTCAAAGTAAGGTGGTTCCTATAGGCTTACTCCTTTTAATAATTATCCATAAGCAATGGACACAGACCTCTGGCAGAATCTGCTTATACTTCCTGACACATCTCAAACAACTATATGTTGCCATCCCGAAAGTTTGATGTGTAGAGTCCCTTTTCATTATGCCATAAACTGAGAATTTTCAATGTGATTGCATTGGATAAATGTATATAATGAAGGTAATATGTAATTAGTAAATACCAATTGCTTAAATATCTCTTACTTAAAGGGGGATTTTCAACAAGAAAAATTTAAGATAATATTGAATTTCTTTCAACACGACTATGGCAAAAGCATAGTAGCCTTGGCAAAACTTCTTTACTAGCAATGATCATAAGTTAGTAGCCCCATCATTTCCACAGAAAATGACATATTATTATGTAGCAGGGCCAGTGGAATGAGAACCCATTTCCTGAGGCTCAACCATAACATCTTATGACACAGCAATTCCACCCATAAGAACATATCTTAAGGGAGAAAAATCGATAAAGCCTTTTGTATATGGATGTTATTCCAATGTTGTTTAGAATTTAAGAAAATGAAAACAATTTTCTCCAAACAAAAAAAATGTGATGTTATTACACATTCACGTTATAGATACAGCCACTAAAACATGGTTCTTAAAAATAGTTAATGATATAAGAAAATACACATAACATTAAGTAAAATTTTATTATACAAAAGTCAATAAAAATGTTAAATTTTAAAATGCAGTATACATAATAAGAACCTTAATTTTTTTAATGTGATGTCCTTTTTTTTTTTCTAGGAAATTTACTTGCGTGAGGTCAGTTTCATAAATGTATAACAAATCTCTAGTCATTATCTTGAAGAAATATATGAAGCTAATATTTTCCTGACTGCTGAATGGTAATATTTAGGCTGAGAATATAATGTAAACTATGTACACTTCTTAGTAGTTTTGTCTCTAGATGTTTCTTTTGCTTCTTTGGCAAAAGTATTATTTGCAAGCATTTAAAATATTCTATGCATGGAAGTTGTTTGTTCTCCTGGAGATAAATATGTGTGTGCGTGCATGCATGTGTGTGTACACACGTGGCTGCATGCATACACACACATATCACAGTTTGAGCAGTTGATCTCAGAAAATCTAGGACTGAGACTGAAAACTAGATGAAATGCATAAGGAGATGCAGGAATAGACCATCTCGAACAGGGGATCAGACTGACTAAAGGAATCTTGCTGGAAGACTGAGGATCTACATTTATAGGTTTGTCTAAGGCTTGATAACTCTGTACTGTTGTTAGATGAAACGTTATGATTGTTTGGTATGACTAGAGGATTGGGACCCCACAATGTGTACAGGAAGAGTTCTTTTTAAAAGGAGTCCTTAGTTACCCTACATGTTGTCTTAGTCTATAGATATAGACTAGATAGGTATGGCAAATCCTGGTATAGGAAGTTAGAATTGTGAAAGTAAACCCAAAGCCATAAGAAAGAAATTCCCTTTGCTTTTTGAGAGATTTTGGGGGGTTTGAAAAGACATGGGAACAGTCATTTTGAAAGGAGGAGAATTGTAATTTGGCACAGAGTGGCAAAATAGGAGCTGGGCAGAGAAACACCTGACCCTGGTTTCCTTTATCATAGACCCCCAGAGTAGCCAAACCTAAGAGAACTTTATAGATTATTCTTTGTGTTTAACTTCGTGACATGCACTCCTGAACCACAGTAGAGTTTTGTTGTGTCAAGTCACTACAGTGCCATACGAACTAAAGAAAGGGTCTGCCGCCCTTGCATGGGAGAGATAATAAAACCTCTGTGCTTTCCCAAAGTTACTGATGATAGCAGAAGAACCAGATTGAAGGATGGGCCATTTAAGTAGCTGTTTGGGGTTCTAATTTTATAGGATAGCTAAAATATCACATAAAATGTAGTGAGATAATGCAAATATAATTAATCAGAACTCTTTTCAAGTAAAGTACTATAAGTGCTTGAAATAAATATTTTGACAAGCCACTAGTGTTAAATTCAAAATTCCCAACAAGCACACTTGTCCAACACTGGAATGCTAAACTACCTTTAAGTGCATGGTTAACGGTTACAAAAGTACAGTTACATAGAAGGGAAAAGATCTAGTATTTGGTAACACAATAGAGCAACAATGATTTATTGTATATATTTCAAATATTTTCAAAATCTGGTAGAATGTTCCTAACAGAAAGAAATGATAAATTCTTGAGGTATTGGATACTCCAATTACCCTGACTTAATTATCACACATTGTATATTTGTAGTAAAATATCACATGTACTCCATAAGTATGCATAACTATTAGGTATCCATAATAATTTAAAACTAAAAGTTAAAAAATAAAGATGAGGTACCAGTTAACTTTCGGGACTTTGTAGTGCAGAGGAGGGTATGTAAATCCGGGGCTAGGGCTGTGTCACTTGGAACAATATGTACAGATAATCACCTTCCCCAGTATTGGCCAACTTCTTCTCTACATGATGAAAAATATTTAGAAATCAGCTGGCATCACATGGCTAGGCTGCCCACAGTGTCCAGTCCTGGGACTACCCCAGGCAGCCACATGCTGAGTCTGGCTCTGGAAAGCTGTGGTGGGCTCCGGTGATGGCTGTTTCCTATCTCCAAAGAACATCAGCCACACTTGCAGGGGTGTGGTGGGATGAGGAGGAGGCTGGAGCTGAAGAAGAATAGTGAGCATAAGACAGACTTGAGCGATCCAAAGGAAAAGTTGTGGGGCATTTGAAGAGAGACTAAAACTAGGATCTAAACCACTATAATTCTTGGCAGTGAAAGTTAATGTCTTACTTCCAAATAAACTCCGTGGGGGCAGAGGTTTTGGCTATCATTCACTGTTAGGTGCTTAGTGATGAAGACAGTGCTTTGAAGATAGTAGACCTCGATGATTATTTATTGAATATATTAAAAGGATCTCATTTTACACTCATGCTAGAAGCTTAGACATGGACCTAACATAGAAATGAATATATACATACATACATATGTATATACATATTACATATATCTTACACAGAGAATATAATGCACATATAAGGAAGTATACTAAAATGCCAGCAACGTCTATCCCTGGTTTAAGTTATTGCAAGTGATTACTTTTTTCTTTTTCATGTATTTCTGTATTTGTACGTTTTTACCTAATTAGAATTATTGTTACTAAAAGAAATGCAATTAAAGATCTAGAGAAATATATCCTAAGATATCAAATGAAAATATTCGATAGCAAATCATAATCACAAAGACCTTATGTTTAAAATTTCCCCATATCACAACCCCTGTTACATGCTTCACAAGCACAGTTCTTTTACGTGTCGAACCAGCCAGTACCATATCAGAAAGGAACACTGCAAAAAGAACACTTTTTTTAAAATTGTACTTTAGGTTCTGGGGTATATATGCAACAATCCTGCATGATCTGTTTAGGTAAATACATGGCAAGGTGGTTTGCTGCCTCCATCCCCCCATCACCTATATCTGGCATTTCTCCCCATGTTATCCCTCCCCAACCTCCCCACCCATCGACTGTCCCTCTCCTACCCCACCGCAATAGACCCTAGTGTGTGAGGCTCCCCTCCCTGTGTCCATGTGTTCTCATTGTTCAACACTCGCCTATGAGTGAGAACATGCGGTGTTTGATTTTCTGTTCTTGTGTCAGTTTGCTGAGA